>JABFEA020000110.1:26440101-26458837 GCA_019775915.2 Cyphomyrus plagiostoma
CCTTTAAACACAAACAGTTGAAAACTGTTTTTAAAACCATTGAGAAAACTGAAAAACATCTGCTCGCAAATCTACATAAAAGTCATTTTTGAAAACAGTGGATGGGATGCTGCATCATAAAATTTTGGCACAAACAGAAGACATTTGGTATTTTACAACGGTCAAGTCAGAGTTCTGACATAATCCCACTGAAAGGCTGTAGCATGAACTGAAGCAAGGCTATTTAGCAAGACCCTAAAAAAATAGGCTGTGTGACAGTTCTGTGTAGAAAAAAATGGGCCAAAATTTCTCCTAACCACTGTTCAAGTCCGCTTAGCTACTACAGATAGCACTTCATTTAAGTTAATCTGAAAGGCTGTAGCATGAACTGAAGCAAGGCTATTTAGCAAGACCCTAAAAAAATAGGCTGTGTGACAGTTCTGTGTAGAAAAAAATGGGCCAAAATTTCTCCTAACCACTGTTCAAGTCTGCTTAGCTACTACAGATAGCACTTCATTTAAGTTAATACCAATAAAAGAGGTACCACTCTAACTGATAAATATATGGGTGTGTGATGGTAGGCAACAGGATGATAATATAATTACCGTTGCAAGTGTATCCATGATAAACGTTAAATATTTTTTTCTTCTTTACTGTATTACTGATAAACGCTTCGATAATAAATATAGAACTTATAGAAATAACAATGTGATACTTTATTTTAAAGGGTAGAGTAGTGTTTAAGAGATCATTATGTTAAATGGTTCTTTTTAAAACATAAACAGAGAATAACAACATCATAAAACATAACAGTCATTGAGCTACATATGTGGATTTCTCGAGGCAATAAAATCATGAGGGTTAAGAAAACGTATCACTGTCAAGCAAAATCTACATTGATAATCTAATAAAACCTGTTGGTTAAGGCATAAAGAAACGCTGGATATACGATCGATGCGATGAAACTGTACTTATGTTGTGCTGTTCTTACTCTTCAAAATGGTACCCTAGCTTTTGTAAGTATTTACGCCCTGGCTACTAGCAGAGTAAACAGTTTTTAAAATTGTCACTAAGTTATCAAGACACTCCATCAAAAATAAAAAAGACGTGAAAACCAGACTAAATTTATTTCGGAGTGAACCATAAATTCTGCGTTACATGTTGACTTCAGCTTTATCAATGTTCCAACTGTAGCTGTGCTTCTTTTGAAGGTCAAGTTAAGTAAATCCATTACTCAGTTTACCCTGCTTCACACAGCACTGAATCACACTGCCACGTGTTAAAGAAATGAATCAACTATCAAGGCTAAACCATCGGGACAGTAAGATAACCGTGATGAGGCCTGATTTAAATCCTATACAAATATTAGATCCTTAAGAAATAATAATAATAATAATGATGATCTCACCTGGTTTGGATCATCATAGAACACTCCAATGCTGGAGAGCTTAGGCCCAATACTACAACTTTCGGTGAAGACTGTTCCGCACTCTTTGTAAGGTCCCTGTTTGAATCTGTAGGCAAAGGTTATATTCTTGATTGGAGGAGAACCTGTTTTGATGTTAATATCGGAAAGCAGCCCGGAGTATAGCACATACCCTACTATTGTGACCAACAGGCAGAGTATTAGAAAGATAATGAGTACCAAAATGACAAGCTCAGACATGGTCGTTAACTGGAGGGGTTAGGTAGTTCGTTACCGTGCTTGTCTCGGCAGAATTTATAATTCTTTGATTAAAAGTGTTTTCCGAAATGCCAATCAAGCTAACGGCTACGTAAATCGAATAAACTTTATTACAACTACGGATTTGTTTTGACAACTGTTTCTGGAGATAGATATATGTATATTTATCAGTACAGGTTCTCAAAATACATCATCCGTTGACGGAGACGGTACTTTCTGTAAGCAGGATGTTAAGGTATTTAGTTGCTTGATAGCTTCTCACAGCAGGCTAAGGCTGTTCCATTTCCCTAAACACAGACCATGTTGCTTTACAGCTTCCTGTCGGTTCTATATACATCGCCTGTTCGGTAAGGGGTGCGTCGTCTAAAAGCAAATATGACAACATTGATAGAAAGTCAGAATTTTCACATTAACAATAGAGGAACTTCGAGTATTTTTTTGTAATTAAATAAATGCGAAATTATGTCTCAACAAATGATATATCATAGTAAAACATTCGCCCTTTTGTTGAAACATATCCCTTCTTCTGTTGGTGCTGTCCATTCGCATAGATTTGCATGTGGTCCGGTTGTCTACGGAACCGAGATTTATTACGATGAAAAATTTGGACGTTAATTTTAGATGGAGGACTTTGCAAAATAAATCTGCGTAGATGTTTTAGGAAGTATGTAGTTAGCCCATTGGCAGAGGGCTTAAACTAAAGACTTGCCCTTTGAAAATGCAAGGCAACGATGGAAGAGTATTTGACAAAACAGAAATTGAAATAAAGTCCTTGTAAGTTAGAACATTGGCGTTAATTGGTAATTAAATAAAAAGTATAATGCTTTTGACTGTTGGAATATTTATGTTACTCAGTATGTCTTCCTCAAAGAAGCAGAGATCTGTCTCACAATCAGTTACATATTTTAACAAAATATACTAAACTCTTCGCCATTTTTAGATTACCAAAATGGCTTATTAAAGTCAAGGAAATAAAATACCTAAATAAGGATGAATACCTTGAATAACCTTGATTGCATTCAATGCTCTAAATGTAAAAAGTGAAACTTTAAATGGCAAAATCTAAAGACGAACAGCCTCTTATTTCAGGCTTTTAAAAATAGGTCATAGTTCCGTTATTCACAGGTTAAAAAAAACAATGGAAAATCGAAAAGCTATTTATTGATTTTATCTTCTATATCAGCCATCAAAACAGAGGTGCACAACTCGACCGGCCAGCAGGCGGCAGATTGGTTTAAAAAATTGAGCCGCAACACAGAACTTTTTTTTATCCTTTAGAAACGTACTTGCTCATCACATTGTTATATTATGTAATATATTTAATGTACATAGGGATGTGTACATTACATACAAATTATATAATGCTCTGAGTAAGGACAGCCAATTATGCGAACTACAAATATGTAGAGTCAATAGTATTCTGCTCACTTCATTTTCATAAAGACTACCAGGGCGAGACAACTATAAAACAAAAGTAAATATTTGTGTACCATAGTTTGTTACAAATGAAAAATTTTATATTGCCAAAAAAAAGAAATGCATCCTGGGAAAGTAACATATACAAGAAATGTCAGTCATATATTATGGTGCCAAGAAAACCTTTTTTATAAAGGGAGATCTATGTTTTCTATTTTATCTACTTTACTTTCTGCAGTGGCACTGGATTATGTTATGTGGTGTGCCAAACAGTCCCTTTTTAGGCTGTAAGGCTTGTTGTTTTTCTGGAGTAATTTTCCTTCTTCATACAAGGTCAACTTTTAAGGCTTGAAACAGCAAACTTGAAGTTAATAGTCCATATGTTTAATCCTGTAGTGCCTTCAGCCCATTATTTGGCTGAGTACCGATCCTAGGCAATATGGCACCTATGCGCCTTCAATCTGCTGGTAAATTAGATTTCCGATGCTTCTCAGCATTACTATCCAGTTTTTCCACACACAAGTATTAATACAGAACTACAACAAGGAAAAATAGTCATCTACTTGATAAAAATATGATATTTCATTCATTTCCATCAGGAAGTTGTCTTTTTAGTATCTCATTTTACTCTCCATGAGACAGTTGAAAACAGACTTGGGAGACCCACGAGTATGGGAGACCCATGGAGCTGGTTTCCAATATATTCACAGCTCCATCACACATTCTGTCCATCCATCTTTCAACCTCACATCTGATCTAAGGTCACAGGTAAAAGATCAAGCACAGGATATACATGTTATATGCAGTAGCGCCACATAAATTGTTTTAACTTAATATATAAAAATTAGGTCTGAGAATTAAGTTAATTATATACTGGGTCATACTTGTATTTAGACAGCACTATTTCAGCTGCAACATTTGCTATAAACCAGCTGTCAGGTGTTCAGTAAACAGCTCCAAGTCAAGGTAAAAGGACTATCCATGAGTGTAAATGACAATACACTCATCAACAATCTAATTTTTTTTTATTGTAAGAACCTGCCCACAGTTCCTATGTCAACTACATCAACAGAAATCTGAAGCAGGAACCAAGAAATTGTTTTACAGACAGATTATTGGCTTTTGAGGATAGAGTGCACGCTTTCAATGTGAAGCCATCTGAATGCATTTCAGCAGCAAAACTGTGGCCTTTGCCTGGATAAAAAAAAAAAATCAAGAAGTGGATCTATGCAAAACACGATGAACTAAGTTTTTGCATAAATATTGACAGGAAGGGAACACTTTTTATGTTCTTCTGTCTTTCTATAGTGCATTTTAAATTAAGTATATGACCAAGAAAAATAATACAAATCCCATTGAAAAGGGTCATATAAGAAATACTTAAAATCAACTTGAAACATGTCAGTAGGCAACAGAAAAATACGGTTCTCTGTGCAAAACTGATAAAACACTAGAAGAGGAGTATAATAATCAGCGGCAAAAACGCCTGCGTATCTTTAATCTGCTAATGTGGGACAGCGAAGTGTCTCACAGGCAACTTACACTTTCCACAACATTAGTTTGGCGCGTTCATTAGATATCGATATTTAAAAATAGGTATTCGATCACACTATTGGATTACAACGACTATATCAAAAATCGATTATACACAACCAAACCGTTAAAACAATATGCACCATATATAAAAAGATAAAGTATATAAAACCCAGAAATTAATGTTTGCTTTTAAATAGTTCAACATTATACTATATTACTTACTACAACACACAATATGAAGTAAATTCCACAACAATATATAAGGAGCGGAAATTTCCGCATATCTTTTTTTTAGTTTAAAAAAAATAGTGTAACTCCACCTTCAGCACCGCCCCTTTCCTCACGGAGTTATAAACTGTGGCCACTCGTTAAGGACAGGAGATAGAGGTTTGCTCTTTGCATCGAGATGGCGGGCAGGATTAAGAAATTCTACGATTTAACAGCTAAACTGCTGACGGGGGAGGCGTTCAGCTTCTCAGAGCTGAAGGGCAAAGTGGTTCTGATCGAGAACGTCGCCTCGCTCTGAGGCACAACGGTCAGGGACTACACGCAGATGCAGGAGCTGCACGTGCGCTACGCCCACGCGGGGCTCGTGGTCCTGGCGGTGCCCTGTAATCAGTTCGGCCATCAGGTAAAGCGCCTCTGTCCGGCCTGTTATACATGTGCGTCTTGATAATAGCAATGAAACCTCCGTCATGTGACTTAAAAGGTCGTGAGGAGTTTAAGCGGAAGTCATGCCACCCACCCCCACTTTTTTTTTTGGCATTTTTATTAGACCACAATGACAGATGTTAAACATCATTCAAGGTTCAGCAGGGATTGACATGACTGGTACGCAGGTACACATTCGCCTTTAAAAGCGATACGTGCGGCAATCGATTAACGTAACGTAATACGTACGGATTTGTATGTATTTGCGCCGATATGACAAGCAATTACCGTCCATTTTAACCTTTATATGCTAATTCGTAGCTCATTTGCGGTATGGGGGTTAAAATAGAAGGTAATTTCTTGCATATCGGCGCAAATGCACATAAAATACATACGTATTCGCGCTGTTACATTAATCGATTGCCGCACGTGTCGCTTTTAAAGGTGAATGCATACTTGCGTACCAGTTATGTCAATCCTTTGGTTACAATCTGTAAATATTTTACATGTATTTCAGCTTGTTCTTTGTAATGCATCATCGAATTATGTAGAAAAAAATGAGTTTCGGGTTAATATTACTAATTTTGTGAAGGACGCCAGGAGTAAAACTAAGAACAAGTAATTCGTCACACTTGTAACACCCTCCATTTGCATATCAATTAAATTAAATTAAAAAAACTTTTTGTCCCCCAGGAGCAATTTTAAAAAGGCACAGAGGAGCAGCGCACACAAAATAAAAGTTGTAACCTTAAACAGAACAGATGACACACAATGAACCATTAACATAATAAATGACTTTTAGTACTTTTAGTGGCAATAAGGTGCATGATGATGAAAGAGAAAAAATATAAATAAATAATGAGAATAAATAAGAGATTCAGATCTGAGGATGTCTGGACTATAGGGGGAGGTGGGGGTGTGAGGTGATAATGGTGGGTTTGGGGCGGTGTTAGGAGTTCAAAAGAAGGACAGCTTTAGGAACAAAAGTGGCCCTCCTCCTCCGTATCAATACATCTTTCTAACCCAGTCTAAATCCAGTAACCGAGTCTCGGTATAATGAGGTCAAAGGTTTTGGAAAACAACACTGTAAACCTGTTAATCTTCAATCCAGAATGTAGAATTTTAATCTCTTTAATACAGGCTCGAAGTTTACAGGCAAGTGTTAATATCAGAATAATAAACATATATTTTTATCCATACAATATTTGTGTTCACGATTTATTAGTATTGGTTCTATATATATATTTGTTTATTGTATACCCGTCAAACTCATTCCTATAAAATATTTGAAAAAGCCATGGCTAATATTGATACACGTAAACCCTCAACAATGTATAGTTAAACTTTTTACCTGATTATATAGATCTGTTGAAACTGGGCGGGGACATGCTTTGCTATAACGGTCAAAATAAATGGGTAGAAAAACTCAGGCAGCTACATGACTGGTGAAAACTGAAAGCTGTATTTCTGTACTTAATTTTAGAAAAAATTAGGATCGTCAGTTCTGTAAAAGATTAAATTTAAAGGTGGTGCGAAGTGCCATTCCTACTGCTGGAAACAGCCTAATGACAAACCTTTGAGCTATAATTGTCTACTAATTTCTATATGTACATATAAAACACTAAGCCGGGTAATGCTAAATGTGTTCCTTTATATATTTACCTTTTTTAATAGGAGAATGGCAAGAATGAAGAAATCCTGAAATGCCTTAAGTATGTTCGTCCAGGAAATGGCTTTGAGCCCAAATTCCGGATTCTGGAGAAGGTTGAAGTAAATGGAGAGAACGCACACCCCTTGTTCGTCTTCCTCAAGGAGAAGCTACCCGCCCCCAGTGATGATGCAGTGTCCTTGATGACTGACCCAAAGTTTATTATCTGGAGCCCAGTATGTAGAAATGATGTGTCCTGGAATTTTGAGAAGTTTCTTGTTGGTTCTGATGGGGAGCCATTCAAACGCTATACCAGAAATTTCTTGACCATCAACATTGAACGTGACATCCAGAAGCTTCTTGGCCTTGAGAAGTAAGCTATAGCAGTATGGGCAATATGGCCATATTGGAAAGAATATTTGCTGTATGGGCCATCTTTTCCAACCTGTTGGCTTGTTGCCAGTCCAGCCTGCTTGCTAATGTCCGCTGTCTTTAAATCATCCGTTTTTGTGCAAGATGCTGCTGCAGTTTAGCACTTTTACTATATGAAGTCATCCTTTTAAAACCTTAGTGAAAAAAGATGTCTGAGGAAACTGTAAAAGTCTTCACTTGACTGTAGCATCTGGCCCACGTGAAGGATGTCTGAATTTTTGTAATCAGTGGATCAATAAAAAGAAACACTTCTGCTTTTGTGTTTTATTGTTGCAATTTCCCATTAGTGTTCTTTGCCTGTAATATACATCGGTGTTTCTAAATTGCCCAGAGTGTTTGAAACCTGTCTCATGCACTGTACTCACTGGGATAGGCCTCCAACTTCAAACTGGATGCAAGAATGAAGTCAATCCTAAATGGATAAATGGTATTGCAATACACAGAATCAATGTGCAGGTCCTTACATTTACATTAATCAGAGCTTATTTGGTTTTTCAGTGAACATGTCTTTATTCCTTATTCCACATTGCAAAAAATCACTTATACCTCATCAACTTAGATAAAAACACTTTCT
This sequence comes from Cyphomyrus plagiostoma, assembly GCA_019775915.2. Classification (NCBI taxonomy): domain Eukaryota; kingdom Metazoa; phylum Chordata; class Actinopteri; order Osteoglossiformes; family Mormyridae; genus Cyphomyrus; species Cyphomyrus plagiostoma. The sequence goes on from JABFEA020000110.1 coordinate 26,448,022, forward strand.
GTTTCCAGTACATTTAATCCATCTATGCAAATCAAACCAAAATGACTGATATTAGGCTGAATGTCTATCATAATTTGGTGCTTTAATACATGTTAGCTCGTACTACTTCACAAGGTTTTATATCAATATAAATTACAGGGTGAATGTAATAATTTTTTTCAATTAATTAATTTAACCCTGGCAACCCAGCAGAACATAAGTTGATGGGTTACTGGGTAAAATTGTCATATTACCATTTTATTGTATGCAAATATAGTACATACATGACTGAAATATATAACATTGGTTTGCTTCTAACGTGCAGGGCTTTAAACAATATTAGATAGAAATCAAACAAGCACACTAAACTGAACATTTAGTTGTGGGGGTGAATAATATTTTCCAACTCAGACTTTGGACATCAACATTTGGAGATGATTCATTTTCCTTTGGCGACTCACTATTCAGGAGAAAAAGCACTGTAGGTTACAAATACAGTGCTTTAAAGAAGTACAACCAGATACTTCAACGGTTTAACACAATGAAGTGAAATGTTCTTCAGTCTCCCAGGTTACCCCCCCCCCCCAAACCCGCAGAAATTTTAAGCTTCATAAACCTCATGCCACTTTAAGAAATGGCAGTCTTCATCAGTGCAAATCTAGGTACTGCATTTGGGTTGGGGTGAGGTTAATGCGGAAACCTAAACACAAGCCGGGCTTAACACAGATGGCCCATAACACAACCCCATTGTAAATCAAAAAGACAATTCAATTACAGCAGCATCAAAATGGATTCAAGTAATATGTATTGTCATTGGGTTACTCCAATAATGTTTGGACAATTCAAATGATTATCAATCTTGCTTTAAGGCTGTTGGTGCAGCAGCCAGAGTGGGCAAGACAATCTTTTCCAGTATTGCACTGTGGAATTAAACTACAATGTTCTGCTTCTAGGAGAGTGCAATCTGGTACAGCAACAAGGGGAAATACATGATTGGATGATAATGTTACCAATTAACTACATCTGCAGTGTCAAAACACAGGGAAGAATGATGACCGCAAAAAGAAGCACCAGTTGTCTTTCCTGTCAGATGGTATAAGTCCACATACACCATTAGCATCTTTTTCTCTGTTAAGTACACATTGATATAGAAGATTCAAAATAAATATCATACAATAAGCATATTCACAGATACTGTATAAACAAATGGACAGGTGGATGACTCCGCTGACAAACCTACTCACACCACAGACAGAATGTTCTCTTAAGATCTTGGTTAAAACGTGTATACATTTACCCATAAGATAACTCACGATCTGCAGCTGCAGTTTTACTGCCAAGCTAAGAATGAGGTAAGCTATTGAGAGAAGTGTTAAGTTACAAAGTGTTAAGTAGCTTTGGGGGAACTTTATAATTGAATCCAAGGGTTAAGTTTGGTTGTTTGTGATCATAAATGTTGGACACACACTCGCATACACACATCTCAACATTAAATAGTGGTTTTGTTATGGGGAGTATTTTTTTACTTGATCTGTGTATTCATTTGTACTGGCTTTTATTAAGATGTGTTTGCTCCCAGTTCACTCAGTTTGTGTCCATATTGTCATCTCTTGTCTCAGTGTCCTGTGTGGTTAGGGATGTCGATGAGATTGTGGGGTTGTCCCCATCTCTGCGTTGGTAAAACAGAACATAAGCAGCTTTTGTCTGTAATGGGAATGACAAAGAGGAATTAGCAGACACACTGTCATGTATACCAGCACCAAGAGCCAAATTCAGCTAAAGTCTAAGAGGACTATGATATAGTACTATAATAATTTGTCACATTTTCAGTCACATCAGACAGTGTCCCACGTTAATAACTAACAGTGAGAAGTAAACCTAGCCCTACACTGAAACTAGTTCACCATGGCAGTAACATGAAAAATGATATCGAATTATCCAGAAAACCAGATAATTCCACTTACCACAATTTGATCTTCAGTAGCAGAAGAAACACTGCTGTCATCAAAATAATACCACTTCTCATCCATGTTGTTCTTGGCAAAGGCAGTATCTGTGGGGAAAAACCTAAATTACCCACCATGCAACAATTGTATTGGCTCATTAATAACACAAATCACTAATGTGTTCAATTACTTGGTGTCAGCAGAAATCCTGTGAAATGTACGACTCTTTGAAGTGTTAGTGAAAAGGTCTAAAACAGAATGTAAGACCAAACTGTAAGCAGAAATGTGTTTTACCAAATCAGTATCCCTTCAATTACACTACAGTAACTACACCAACTTTTCATTCAAGCTTGTATTATAAAAGCCCAACAATTGATGTGTGAATAAAAATTCAAACTTCACAAAGTGATGTTAAAGGCATGGGTGACTTAGTTATGAGAAATCATCCTACTACAAATAATTTCAGACATTTACTGACCCATTCTTCAATATTATGAGCATATAAAGTGGCAGATTTAACGGATTCTTAAATATTTGATTTTACATTTTCCCATGGTTTGCCGCTATGAAGATAATGCCATAGACCAGGGTTCTTCAAATCTGGACCTCGATTCCAAATCCAGGCCTTGTTTTCTGTTCTCCGGGGTAGTTGGTTTAATAATTACTGATTGTGATTGGCCAGAGGCTTCACACCTGTCTGACAGGTTAAGGAAGGCTGGAAAACCAACAGGGCTCGGACCTCGAGGACCGTGATTTGAATAACCCTGCCATAGACTATGGAGTTATATCTGTGTCACTATTTGGGGGGGAGCAGGCTTATATTTTGAGTGGAGGAAGTTTACATTTTGAGCAAATAATCTATTTTGTGCTTAATAATAATATAGATGTACAGGCATCTTCTCTTTGAGTGGTTTAAGAACTGTTTGAGATCCGTGAGCCTGAAGCATAACCAGCTCCTGATAAGTTTGGCGTGTAGCGTGAGTTACTGTGGTAGAGTACTCTGCTGAGAAGTAAACCAAAGATATCAAAAAGCCAGTGTTACCACTACTCTACTCCTCAAAGTAGTCCAGCTAAACAAGACGTCTGGCTTCATGATACAGGCCCCTGCCCAGGGCAGGATAGGCTCACAGGCTAAATTTCTATGGCAACACGTACAGTCTGCTTTTCTTAGTACTGAAAATTCTATGTTAAAAACCAAGCATAAACAAGAAAATGGCATGGCTTTCACACAACTTTACAATCCATTTTTTATACATTCTCACATAAGAGGTTTGAGCATACTGCTTATTACATAGGGCTTCTTATAAGGCATACTAACTGTCAGTCTGTACTGTAAATTTAATTAATTTTTTAATTATTCTGTGTAGTAAACCTACATACTCATTACTACAGCAACATTTTGGTTTCCTAATTAATTACAGCACCAAATAAATAAAATAAAATGTCAGCGCCAGATAATCATACCAAAAAGGAAGTTTGTACATTTTCCATCTTAAAAAGGCAAAAACATTTTTAATATGCTATTATGGTAATGGATTGTTACAATAGCCCTTAATCAGTCACGTAAATATTGGGTTACACAATTCCACCTTTGTTCAAAAGTGTCCATTTTCAGTTGTAGACTTGCAGTCATTCTCTCCATTGTATATACATTTTTCAGCCTCTGTACCCACTGAGTTATGGATGGTGATTTTGTTTCCTTCCAGTTTACAGCATTTTCTTGGCAATCCATAAAAGTATCCTTAAGATGTATCTTTGGTCTATATTATACTCATCTCTAGGTATTGCATCCAGGATGAATATCACTGGATCCAAAGGAATATTAATTTTTAGAATTTTTAAAGTTTCTTCTTTAATTCTCATCCAAAATCCTTGGATTATTGGGCAATCCCAAAAGATCTCCTATTTTTGCAGTTTTAATGATAAATTTCAAAACAAATTCAGTTTTCCCTACAATACTGAAACTGCCTTGAACCATGAACCCAAATTCAGTTTTGTGCCTCACCATGCGAAGCGTGCACCGCTACTCCTGTGGTACATTAAATATATATTATGTGAGCCACTGAAAACAAACATGGAGTTATGATAAGGAGTTTTTTTTTCTCTTTCTAATATTTAAGAAAACATTACTTACAGTGCCCTCCACCTAAGCCACCGTAGTGATTAGACACAGCAAAGAGGTCGTACACGTGACGCTCTGCCTTTGGGTTGCACACAAACTCTGACATGTTCAAATTTCTGGAGCGTGAAGATAAAGAGTATCAGTCAACAACAGGTACTTACTCAACTGATATGGGTTTTCATACACATATATCAACTGACACGGCTTTTATACATACATACATACATACATAGACACCTACATACTTAGATCAGAACTCGAACTTTTTAGGATTCTAAAAATTCTAAGAATCCTAAAAAGTTCAAGTTCTGATCTAATTTTTCCCATAAGAAATAATGGAAAACCAATTAATCCCTAAAATTACACCTAAATATGTTTTTTTTAGCATTTAAACACAAAATGAACAGGTTAAAACAGGAAGAGCATTTTTTCTTAATGGTTTCCAAAACGATAAGGATCTTATCCCAACATTACCTCTGTCCTGCCCCGATCGTCCACTCTTCCGTGTGCCACGCCCCCTCATTAACCTTGTGTGGAATCCCCATGTGTTTCTGGTTGTCCTCTGTATTAAGTCTGCGTTTCAGTTTGTTTCCCCAGTCCAGTCATTGGGTGCCTTCGACTTGGTTACAGCACTGGCTTAAAGCAACGCATTCTGATCCTGACGCAATGCATTACGGTTAGATCCATTGCGACCTCATACCCGGTTGTACAAACTGGAACCGCCTCCGTGACGACACACGGTTGCCCTTATTGGCTGAAGAGTTTAGTTACATGCATGACGTTTGTATCCCAGGCAATTCCGATGTGTAATCTGCTATTTCTCTCGAATATCATGTAAACCTGTGAGAACTGTTTTTTAGTTAATTTACTTGGTAAAATAAAGTTTAAATAAATGACATAAATGCTCCAATAGTACACATAAGTTAGTGGTTTATTTATTGTTAGTTACTGTAATATTGCGCTGCTTTATTTGGTTAATCGTCCAGTTTGTGAAGAAGGCATTCAAGTAAGAATTGCATTGTTGTATGACTCATTTCCTGGGGCGTACAATTTATATTAGGTCAGTGTTCACAGTTTGACTTCTGATATTCAGATCAATTTCTAGGTCAAACTGGTTTGTTCAACTTTCAAGAAATTCGAGTTCTAGCGAGTTCGAGAACCGAGGTATGACTGTGTGTGTGTGTATATATGTATGCATATATATATATATATATATATATATATATAAAAATTAGTAAATACTCTTGAAACATTGGTTTTACTTTAATATTATTCTAAATGCCAATTTTTGTAAGGTGAACATATCAAATACAATGATATGATTTTAGTAGAGTTCTTTAAGTATATTCATTCATATGCAGATCTGACAACAGCTGTAGTGTCGTTTAAAATAGGTACATTTTAAATGTACTTGGGGCTTGTGGCAACATTATGAAGATCACTGTTACAGATTCCACAGATTATGTATGACACAGAACTCGAAATCAGGTTTTAGTAGAATTCCCTTTTAAGTATATTCAGTTCCGCAGCTCTCATCTGGGATTTTGCGTAAACAAACTTTTAAGCAACAGTTTCAGTTTTCCTACTAACTCCTATAGGTTTCTGATTAACAAACTGCAATATTGCTGAATAGGTATGAAGTGACTGGGCATTTGAACAGAATCTTTACAAACTGGATGATCCATATAGCAAGAATTTTATATCATGGGGGAAGTCTGAAGTAGAGCTGTAATATTCGATTCCTTTTTAGGATTCGGCTCCCTATGAGACAGTCACTAAACTTATCCGGGTGTGCGACTCACTTGAGTCAGTATTGCCAAATCGCCAGCCGAAACGTTTGTTTTTCATAGAAGAAAGTATACGTGATTTGTGATGAGAATGAATGCACTTCGAAATAAATAACAAAGTATTAAGACAAGAGTGGCAAATATTTCTTTTCAAGTGGCACACAAAATGTAAACACACATGTCAACATATGGAACAAAAATGCTAAATGTGCAAATTACTTAGAACATCGCCTAAGAATAAAATGTCAAATAAAAGTTGCAAATGAAAGAAAAATGCAAAATGTACTAATTACATATAGCCAAAAGGCAAAAAAGAAATGTTAAATATAAAAACATTGACAAAATGGAGAAAAACAGCTAACTGTGCAAATCAGAAGTTGGCCAAGAATAAAATTCAAAAATAATGCATATGCAAAATGTGCAAATTACTTTTAACATAACAAATGCGTTAAATATAAAAACAACAGCAAATGGAAGAAACATGCAAATGTGCAAATTGCTGAGCATATAGGCTAAAAATGAAACGTTAAATATTAAAACACCAACTGGAATAAACGTCTATAGTCAATATAGAAGTATTATCGGGAAATAAATAATTATATACATACTATAAAATTTGTTTTATAGATTAGCGTTTAGAAATACCAGCTGTTGCACTTTTGAAGTGCTGAGGCTGCTCCGCCTGTCTGAGACGATTTGTCCAGCTTCTCCATTTCATAAATACTTAAAAATGTTTTTTATTAAATGTATTATTAGTCATGAATGTAATTGCACATGATCTTTCGTGTTAAGTGATAAATATCTACTTTCCATGAAATTTTGTGCTCAGACATCAACAAAACAGCGTGTTCATGGAGACAGCCATGTTTGTTCCGAGATGTGTAGCTTGATCGTGAAATTTGTTGGGTCTCCCACCTCGGAATTCGTCGGAATAAACGAACCCACGAACGTGCGAGCCAAGTGTGCTAACCCGCTCGGGTAAGCGGTTCCAAACCGGCTGCATGATTCCGGCTGTAGAGGGAGCTAATTCACTCATGGCTGTGTGTGATCCGAGTGCGTATGAAGTTTTAACAGCTATACTTGCTACTAAGGCTGTATTGATCTTGTAATGAGTTTAAAATGATTATAAGAGGTATGTACGTGATGGGCTTTATAGTTTAGTCATGGGGTAGTTAGGACTCGATGGAGTTGGGTTAATGGAGACATCAGATTTGTGACTCATGAGTTATTTAACGGATCCAGGTTATTCACCCAGGTGAGTCATGAATCGCCCAGCTCTAGTCTGAAGTTCTCACAAACCTTTACTACACTCTTCGAGCTAAAGTCTCCTTTGAAGTACCTGATGGGGAAGTCCACTACTGTATCCAGCTTGTCCCTCCAGCAGCGGTTGTAAGAGAACCGCTTGAGGTGCACCACCAAGATGCGGGGGAGGAACCACAGGTCAAACTTCTTCGTTGCCCGCTGGTGCTTTTTGCAGGTGGGGCAGTACCTTGGCACAAAGTTACATTAAGTAAAAGTGAGAAAATTTCAATTGGCTTATAGGCTGTGTGGTCATATCATAAAAACAAACACAGAAAAGCACAGAACCACCAGTAAGAACTTTGTACAACGTCGGTGAATTTTTCGGTTTTATCTATTTAAAGCGAGCACTATATCCAGACAATTGACTTTCAGGACCAGGAGTCAGAAAATATTAAGATGATATTTAAAGAATATCCGTGTGATCCCAAGCAGGATGAGCAATGAGGATGGAGTGATATTTAAAGAAGCAGATTCAGTACTGAGCATGTTGCCTGCAGAATACTCACCAGGGATCATGCTCTCCCAGGGTCTCCATGGTGGTGAAGAGCTCAATGCACTCCTTCAGAGCCACAGTCACCTTCTTCTTCTGCAAGTGCAGCATGCTCTCATGCTTCTCGTAGGCCTGGTTTGTGGTCCAAAAACAAACCCCCGTATTATGTTCAAGGCCAACCTCAAGGGCAGGGACCTATTCCCAGTTCCTATAAGTTAACGGCTATTTATTAGGAACATGTACATTGAGAAGATGCCACTCTGACCTCTGCCTCCTGGTCATCGTAGTACAGTTTCTTCATTTCTGGATCCCAGTCCATTGCCACTGTGGAGAGTTCTGTAAACATAGATGGACAATCAACAAGAGCTGATGAACAGCTAAGGGGTCAGTTTATTCTGCAAGTAACACATTTTCATTTTAGACAACATGATAAATATGAGGGATGAAGATTATAAGATAGCACTGACAAAACATAATTTACTTTATTCTCCTCTATAAGAATATTTCTGTGCCACATTCTGTGCTTCTGACTTGATAAGAACAAGGTTCATATTAAAAATTAGTTCCAAGCTGAAATTCAACCCCCATCATGCTGTGAAATGTGAATAAAGGGCAGACACTTGCTGTTGAGCTTGAGGAGGTTTCCATCCCCGGGCAGCAGGTCAGTATTGGCTGTCCCGTAAGAGCTGATCACACTGAATGAGAAGAGCTTGGCCTGAGAGCTTCGAAATCCTGACTTGGATGTGCAAGCAGCGAGGAGTTTTTTCACCTCCCCACCTCCCTCCTCATCTTCATCTTCATCTTCATCGTCGTCTTCGTCTTCACATACAGATGCTTCCGATGCACTATACTCTGGCTCTGGGCTGACCTGATGATCCATTGCTTCTTCCTCTAATACACACAAATAAGCATTTCCCGATTTGTCAGCTTTCATAATCCATTTCATAATCTAAGCAAAGGCAAGAACTTGGTTACATTACCATCCAATGACAGTCACAAAAAAGTAATTTCCTCTTCTAGAAAATAAATTCCAAACCACAACAATGTAATAATTTAGCTCCATGTCTAGCTTCTAACAATTCAAACCTAAGGCATCTACAAAACTAAACAGCTGATTTTGAACTTTGTTCATACCTTCACAAACTTTACTGGAGCCACTGCAGATGTCAGACTGCTGTTTGCTGTTTGACTCTGATCCACATGGTATCACTTCTGCCAAAGGGTCGACACACTGACCGTCTGTGTTGCTGTCATTTAGCATATGGTCCTCAACATCATGGCAGCTGCCATGCACTGCAGCTGAGGAACATCCCTCCCCTTCAGTGACAGATTCCTGGGGCCACTTCACGTAACGCCTGCAATAAAGGTGGGTGGGTACTGCAGTCATGTTATCTCAGGATGCTCACAACAGTGCATTTGTGTGATTTTTCTGGCCTCTCTCCTCATACGTGGCAACAGAACGAAATGCCATATGCGTTAATGTCATTTAAGAGCTTAAGAAACCCCTGCAAATATGATAAAGAGCAAAATAAGAATTTAAGAGTGATGCGGCTTGCTGACTGGCCAAGACTCTTAAAGAGACTTGACAAAGTCTTAAGTAGCACCTCGCTTACAAATGCAAATGATTAAAACTCAAGATCGTGGTGCACATGATCTGAATGGCCTCATAAGCCGTTCTGACCTGATTCGATCAAACACCTTTGTGTAGAGCAGATCTACAGTGAGGCCGTGCCGAGGGACGGTGATAAGCAGGGGCTGGCCAAACAGCACGGTCCCTGGGGAGCCACCTGCAGCCTTTGTCTGCCTCTCTCTGAGATACAGCAGGAGGTTGAGGCCATTCTCATCCTCCGCTTCTACTTCATAGCTGCCGGTGAGATGACCAGCAGGGACAAGCACAAGTGGGAGGGGAGAAAGAGACAAAGACAGTCGTCTTTTATCTGAATGGAAAGAGACAGCCATCTGCAAGAGATGACCATGACGATGACTTTGCTACGGCTAGACTTTTATATAAAATGGCTACAACATTACCAGTTTATACTGGATATTTGCTTGGAAGGATGTGGGATAAATGTAGGGCTCATAGGTACATACATTGGGTCAACCTGATCTGAGACTAGATTCAGCACCTCCGCTAATTTTAAGACCATTAAACACTTCGATACTCTAAAAATTCTGCCAATTATAATTAGCAGAACACCTCATTGGTTGATACTTTTTACCTGCACGATAAGATCAAGAAATACATTAAATCACTTACACAAAGATGTCGTCTTTATCCATTATGCTACTCAGCCCATCCTCCTTCCGATAGATTTTATGGAACTGATGATTGTAAACATCTGCTACAATCATCTGAGAAGAAACTGGTATGTCAATGACTCATCCAAGGGAAACTGGCATGTTTCTATAAACACTCTTGAATCTGATAAAGGTTAAATCCAAGGACCAGTAAAATAGTCCTTGGATTGCCAGAGGATAAGTTCCTATATACTTACATGCTCTGTAGCAATTCCTGACAACTTTGATAGTGCATTGCACAAATCTACAACAGTGCCCAGTTTGGGAACCACCACCCTGTACTGGACGAGAGAAACAATGGAAAAAAAAAGCAAAGAGAGAGCAATAATCTTAGTTACCAAGCAGTGCAGACTCTTCCAAACACCAAGGCCTACTGCTAAGTTTTTTTTCATTATGTGTTTTTGGTCCTCCATTTTGAAATTCTAGCACTGAGCGCTGACAAAAGAAAAGTGTCTTTGGCGATTCATAAGTCTTCTGGTCCTACCTGCATGAGCCTGCTTTGGGGATGCGTCCGCACCAGGGACACCTCCATCGTGCGGTCCATCTTCATTGGCAGCGGCAACGTCAGGTAGCACAATGGGTCAAAAGTGACAGAGACTTTTGAACATTCTGGGCAGACGAGAGTGGACTTGAAGAGGCCGTGGAAGATGTCCACTATGATGGAGTCATTGCGCAGCTGGTGGTTTCTCCAAGCTTCTGCTGCTACAGTCTAAAGCAAACAGGCAGATCTTTAGCGTTTGACCAGCATAAGAGGCTCCAACAATGTGTATTAAGATGACTTATGTGTGTGTGTGACATTATATATATATAATGCTGTATAGCATCAAGTCAGTAAAATATCTGGGATACTGATCTGGTCAGTTAAGTAGCAGAGGGGGTTGTTAATCAGTTT
>JABFEA020000110.1:26458937-26492850 GCA_019775915.2 Cyphomyrus plagiostoma
ACTCTCTCGCAGCAATCCCAGCAATCCTTCACTTCCGGAGGACGTGAATATAGATATAGATATATATATAGATATATATATAGAGAGAGAGCGCTGGCAGGCTGTACAAAACAACGGGATGGGGAAGTTTTTGACTCGTTAATGACTTGTTATGCGTACCTCGTCTGGTCTGCCATCAGCATCCCTTAGCTCCAGGTAAGGCTTCTTCTTGACACGGTTAAGGTCCTCGTGGAGCCCATCCAGCAGAAAGGCCAGCAGCTCTTGGGAGTCTTGTTGCTGGTATCCCGAGAACTGGGGGGCAAATCGGCCAACTTGGGTCTGGAAATCAATTGTGAATGGGAGGGCATTGGGGTTTGGCACACGTTTGTTAAGTCTAACTGTCATATACATAAAAAACAACAAACCACAATTCATACTTCCAGAGACATAAAACCACAGAGGAAATGGATGCGCATCATATTTTTCTAAGCTATATATTACTATCTGGATTTATAGGATTCTCCTTAGGTTAATGGCTTCCTGTTTTATTATGTTCCTTTTCATTAAGAAAGTAAAATGGGAAGCAGCGAAAAAGACTGGAGGCTGTTACAAAGCAAAGGCGTTATGCTGTAGCCTTACACAATGACACCAGATTCTATGCACTTTAAGAAAGTTATTCATTGCCTTAAAGGTGCGAGGAGCCGTGTAGCTGCAGTTACAGTTGAGCCACATCTGCTTGATCAGGTCTGCATAAGCCTCAGCAATCTCCCCTCTCATCCCCAATGGATTCTCCCGGTTGATCTCAGCTTCATAGTGGTCGTTCAAGAAGTACTCTGTGAGCGGGGACGCATGGCTGAGGCACTGGATTGGGAAGGGGGCACATTTCAGGTATACGCCAAACAATGCTGGCATTATGGGGGTCTATCGTTTTGGGGGCTTCAGCTTCAATTCCGATTCAGTTTAATTAATAATACACGTATAAAGAGGGCTCCCTCTAATCAAGACTGTTGGTGTGGGTACCTGAAGAGCAGAGTTCATGAAGCAGGTGTTGCCCAGGTTACTGAGGCCACACAAACCAGGCTGAGTCTGGGCCTCAGAGTAGATGTATGACGAGCTGTATGAACTGTAACCTCCAATCCTGAGATAAAAATCACCCCCATCAGAGACTGATCGCAGGCACACCTCATCCAGAGACAATTTTTAATGCAACGGACTGAAAATGGCAAAAAAAAAAAAAAGACCCTATTACCTGTTGTCAGATGAGGCACTGCTGTTCATCGCGTAGCCAGAAATGCTGCTGTCCCCATTGGTCATAGTCAAAGACACCCAAGAGTTAGAGGAGAGTGCTGAGGAGGTAGTGAAGCTCGGGGACAGGGCGGTGCTGGATCTAATCAAATTATTATAAAATAATTACAAGGATATCTAGGAAATTTTGGGACAAAATAGTTTCTTTCACAATAATGAGGGGATGAGAGAACCAGAAAATACTCACTTGGTATGTTGGGACTGTCTGGACCACATACCATCCTCATTCTTCTGTTCAATAACCAACATCTGCAGACCCATAGCAGACACAAAAAGGGAAATCTGACAGTGTTTCCCCTACCATTATATTAGGGGGGCACCCCGCGCCACCCCGCTCCCCAAAGGCAAAGTTCATTTTATTTTCTATATAGTGCCAGATCACAACAGAAGACATTTACCTTTCCTATAGAACAGGTCTATACATTGTCCTTTTATTACACAAACTAAATATCTTATCTACACAACAACTTGTCATTTTTTGTCTCTACACGGCCGTGCGTTTACAATTCTCCTAAGCTCTCTGTATCAAGCATGGCGGTGTCTGGTGTTCTCAAACAATCACACAGTGATCTTATGCCAACCTAACTTGCAGCAAAAACAGGTATCACCTTCCCTAACACCTCAGCTTACAGACAATAGAGCAAAAGTAAATTTGAGATTAGCAAAGTCCGGCTTGGTCTACTTCCCCACCTGGCCCTGGAAAAGTCCAGAATCCTGCACTGTACTGTCCATCTTGTTAAGCTGCTCAAAAGTGTTGCTCATGTACTTGTTCCACAGGCGAGTCTCTTTCTCCATGGGAATCCCAAACAGCTTCCTCATCTCCTTTTCAATCATACCTATACAGTGACAATGACATACATATAAAGGATGCCTCAACATGCAGATTTATTTTTTTAATACATCCCTGTTTCACATATAAGATTCATCACCATTAGATCAAATATAAAACATGCAAAAACCCACAAAACAGGATATTCAGAATGATTGAAACATTCCCTTCTGTCCTCTCACCTACAGTATCAGCCTTACTGAAGTGCCTAGTCACTACTTTGTCCATGTTGTTAAACTCGCACAGATTGAGCTCCAAGAGGTAGACTTCTACTTTACAGTGTTTCACAAACATTCCATGCTCCACAACCTAAAAAAAATAAAACACATTTCAATACTAAAAAAAGTCAGTTTTTTTGTCAAGCCATTTGTCCATTAATATAATTTACAAAATTTGTCCACTGACAATCAGGCCCGAAATATTCCAAATACTTTTCATGATTATATTACCTGAGGCTCCAGACTCCAAATTAAGACAACATGTGGTGAATTGGAACTGTACATTAATTATCCATATTCTGGAACTAAGAGTGTTCATGCTTTATTTACCTTTTTCACATGTACAAGTAGCTATAGCTCCAGGGAACAGCCACATGCATGTGATGTATTACACAGCATAAATACCTTTTGGGGAGATTGCGAAAAGGTCGCAATTACTTCAGATTAGTGTCGGCGGCAGATCAAACACTGCCCTCGCATAGATGTTAGAATCAGCAAACAAGTTCAGTATTACCTTGTCTAGACTTAAATTACACTGTTTTTGCATGCTGGCCAGACACATGTGTGCTGTGTGGGTTGGTTATTCAGTTGTTCTCTACATTTTAAACTGTTTGCACTCCATGCTGGATTTCTCATTATCCTCCTGCATTAGCAAATTCATGCATTACTTGCCAAATGTTACCTTGCGGACGATGGGCCGCTGACCCTCTAAGAACCCATACCAGCTGACAAGCTTCTGCCAGGCCTCAGTGGGCAGCAATATGTAGTCAAGCTCATCGATAAGATGTTCTTTCAAGGACTGTGCCTCATGGTCTACGAGAACAAATGCAAGTTGCATCTCCTTATAAGTAACAAATGGAAAAAAAGCTGTTTTCCTTTTCAGGCAAATGTTAAAAGTATGTCTTCCACCAGACAAATATTCTGGTTCTTAAAACTCCCATCCCTCAATCCACAGATAAAACATGCTGCCATTTTAACACCCAGGCCTCAAGCTTTTCAGGAATTTCGCCAGATATTATGACAAGGGACTAAACAACTATTTTTGGGGGCATTTTTCATGACGTAAAATTTCAACCATGCATAAGTTAAAATATCAAAGGCAGTTCTTGTGGCAGATCTGTTGGCTTTTGACATTGGTTCGAGGCTACAATTTTTATTACATTTGAAAAAATATTTATCAAGTTAACAAAGTAACCTTAACGTGCTGATTTACATGGAATTTACCCGAGAAAAGTCCTGAGTTGTCTATAGGACCTGGAAAGAGGTTCCGTTCCCCAACATTGTACATGTCCCAGCTCTCATAGCCCACATATTTCTTCCATTGCTTGAACCACCTGGTGTCAATCAGGAACCTGTAAAAAATGTTCAAAATGAATTCTATATATTCCTTATTAGCCCAGTCCTGAATTCACCATAAATTCACACAGTGAAACTTTTTTGTTCATCCAAAAAAAAAAAAACTGTTTTAAACTTGCCAGTAAAGTAACTGTTAGTATTTCCTAATTGCCTAGAAATTAAGGATCTATTGACAATACCAAAACACTCTGAAATTAAAAACTTCAGGTGACACAGCTGGGCAATTAATTAAGTACAGTGTTAGTTATATAAACAAAATGCAGTATTAATGTAATTGCTTAGAACCTTATGCTGACTGGTATACAAGGCCAGCCAAAAAGACGGCCGGCTATTGATCCTCCAATGGACAATATTATGCAACCAAATTAATAGCTTGGTGCAGCTACGCTGAATAGGGCAAAGCCGCGCAGAGGCTGTCCTGATGCCCACCCTGTGCTTAGGGACGGGCCGGGATGCCGCGATGGACCTGTAGGTGCAGCCGGTGCCAAGAGAACCGGCAGAACCAGGCAAATACGGCTCTCCAACTGGATGATAACCAGGGCGACCGTCCCTTAGCATTGTCCGCACAGTCCTGTTGATGCCTGCGGGGAAACCCCGAAATGGGGGCGTTTTAACGGGCGTGACTCCTGTCATTCATTAAAACGAACCAGGTAATTTGAACTAGCTGTAGCTAAATCCTGCTTTCCCACAAAGACGGAGCCAAAGCGGAGACCACCTGCAGCTGCCCCTTCTCTGTCCCGCTATGAACGTTTAAACCCCCCAGGAGAAATATACTGCAAAGCCGGCCACCTGCAAAGCCAGATGCACAGGCAAGCCTTGCTTTACAGGACCGACTTTTGGCCAGTTGCGAGGCCCGCAGTCCCCGGAATTTCCCGGCTTATGACGGTAACATGCTTACCAGTCGTCCCCCTTTCTGAGCGGCGTCTTGATCAGGACCCCGACGGTCTGCTTCTGATCCTCGGCCGAGGGCATGGCCGTGCGAGGCCGCACCGGTTCCGGATCGGCCCGCATCCCGCCGCCCAGTTCGGGTCCACCTCCCTCAGCCATCGTCCCGCCGCCAAGGGTGGAGACGCCGGGGCTGCGCGGCTCGGACGTGGATGAGTCACGGGTGTCTATGCGCCGGCAGTGCCGGTACCGGGCAGCCGGGGGCTCTGCCGCCCCCCAAGAAAGAAATACCAAATCGCAGGTGTAATTTCAAAATAACTGGAAAACCTATTTATCAAGCGTTTGCAGACGAGTGGGATTCCCAGCCTTCTTCAGAAATTTAGATTTTATAGGTTTCATTGAATTATCTCTTTGGATCTTTAGTCCACGTCGTAGTATTATAAATTACTCCATTAACTGTATAATTTCTGAAGGCCGCATACGGCGGCAATATTAAAGTGCAACATTAAGACCCTTGTCCGCAGATGTTGCCCCTAGTGTGAATTATGACGGATTTCGGAAATGCTTTCCTAAAATGGCATCCAAGGCACATTAATTTATAATGCCACACACCAGATCGCGGTGTATAATAATTAAGTCTATGTTTTAACGAGAGCCGAAAGTGGCTGGGCGTTCAGGTTTATTTTGGTTTGAGTCCTGTATTTTTTAATTGTGGTTTGTGGACACGTCGTTTCAGATACATTACAATTAATATATGGCTAAGACTACTTTGTATTAGGATTAAATGCGTTTAGTAGGTCGTGCAAATGAACAAAATTATAATATAATTGACTGTACTCGTGGTACATTTCAAACAAAAATACAAAATGAATGGATTACAGGTTAATATCTTTATACAATAACAGAGCTAAAAAACTGAGCATAAACAGTTCAATTCTATTGCGTCCCGTCACTCGGTAACTAGGCGGCGCCGATTACGAGGCTTTCCTCAGTCCTACCACCACCTTGCGGCAGAATTGCGGTATAACGCCTGAGAGAAAATGGCCGGTCAAGAGGATCCAGTGCAAAGAGAGATTCATCAGGACTGGGCTAATCGGGAATATATAGAAGTTATAACAAGCAGCATCAAGAAAATCGCAGATTTTCTCAATTCTTTCGGTAGGGATAACAATCATATATATGACGAATCACCGTTTATGGCATTTAAGTGGTTTCAGAGACTCTAACGTAGCAAGTTTAGCCAGATAGCTAGCGGATGCTAGCCGTCGAAGTGTTTGTGTCTTCCGGCGAGCAAATGCTGTATTTTTCAAAGAGTGTGTTTTAAATGACCTAAAAAAATGATCGAAGTCTCCATGCCTGGTCGAAGAGGGTTCGTGGGTATTATATTTATTAGCCTCTCCGCTTGATTTCTTAGGCCGCCCAAACGGTAGCTGGTCTGTCCAAACGGTAACGTCCGTCTTTTAAGGCTGAGATTCACGGAAGAGTGTTATACGTTGTTAGCTTCACAGACACGCAGCATTTTAAACTACCATTTTTACGACGTTGTAGGAAGATAAATGCCAACATTGTTAAATAGCGGTTGTCAACGAAGTCGAGGAACTAAATATGTAGTCCAACCGTGTAGCAGAGATGCTTGATGTAAAAATCGCTTGTTGGAGGACTCGAATTTTTCTATATTTAATAGTTATTATTATTATGCTTGTACCGAAAGTACTCTTGATGGCGACTGGAGGATGGGTGGATACATGCGAGGTGTAGCTTGTATTCATGATTATGTTACTGTCTTCCTTAGACATGTCCTGTAGATCTCGCTTGGCCACTTTGAATGAGAAGCTGACTGCCCTGGAGAGGAGAATCGAGTATATCGAGGCAAGAGTAAGTGGTGATTTTTAATATATATACACACACAAAATTCTGGAACGACTTAACATTGATTGTAATTAAATACTTATTACCCCCTTCATTTCACAGGTCACTAAAGGAGAGACATTAACTTAAATCCAGCAGCGTGACTGGATTTATGTCTTCTTAAAGAAATGACAACCAGAATTTCTTTTGCTCATTTTGCAACTTAATTCTTTTAACATACATCTGTGAGTCTTGGTACCATTTATGAACACTTTCAAATTGTGCTGTGTTGTAAAGTATTGCTGTGAAAGCTTGAAATACTGCACTGTAAATCCGATGTACTTATCATTCTGTGTGTTTTTTTAAAACACACACTTGTTCCGTTGTGGATATGGATATTTTGAAACCTTATGTCATAGACCTGAAATTTTGAATTCTTTAAAAAAAAAAAAAAGAAAGCACATATGAAACACAGCTGGATTGAACCAAACAGGCATAAAGCTGTAATGCCACCATAGAAAATACTAATTGCAGTGTTTTGTGGCTTTACATGTGGTAAAGAAAATCTTCTTTGCTTTGCATTTTGTGTTTTCTGGAACATTGGCTCACTGCTTTTTAAGATGGCCTAAGATGATGCATGTGCAATGGGAACATCAGAAGAAGCATCCATGCATCACACAAGTGGAGAATGAGTGCCAAGTCACATTTCTTTATATGATTTTATCTCAGAAATTACATTGGTTTTGATTTTTAATATGTATGTGTACATTTACCATTGTATTTTGGATTTCGTGTTGCGACAATAAAGGATATTAAAGCATTTTTAATGTTATTTGTGCACAAGCATTAATATAGCCATGGTATTTTACACTAAATGTTTTTCATATAACATAATGAGAATTTGGTGGTTTTATTTGTACATTTGCTGTATTGGATGCAGTTAAGTCTAAATATACCCATTAAATTCTTTAAGATGATGATCTGTATTGCCTCTAATCTACTGAATGATATCTTTGCAGTTTCTTTTGTGGTAAACTGCGTTCCAGTCTTAAACTGGAAAATGCTTTGAGTGAAAGGTTTCTCATGGGTTAGAAAATTTTCTCTTTGTTTCAGTGGCTCATCTGTGTAGGCTTTTGCCTTCATTTCTGCAATGTGGATTTTCTGATTAAAACAAGATCAGATCATTTCCATTGTTTAGTGATAGTTTGTTGTATTCCTCGTTTCCAGCCATTCTTCTTGATGAAAGCTGTAGTTCAAGCACAAAGTTGATCATACATATTTTTTTATCCTGAAGGAAATTGCAGACTACCATTAGCATATTACACACATTTAGAGAGTATTGGTAACAAATGATGTACACCAATAAACAATAACAGTGCAAAAATGTCAGGTAAAGTATTCTGTAGTATTCTACAGTGCTCTAGTACCATGTATATCTATGAACCTACTTATGTTAAAACATGGTGTTAATTATGGACAATCCATGACACAAAAATCTGCCATGCGGGCTTAGATCCACAAGGCCATTCTTCCCAGTCCTACCCCTCCATGGATCTCCATCCTTCCCTACGTAACACTGAAGTCTCCCAGTTGGACCACAGAGTCCATGGATGGTACCCTTTTCAATTGTCCTTTCCATTTAAGAACATAAGAAATTTACAAACGAGAGGAGGCGATTCAGCCCATCAAGCTCGTGTGGAGAGAAATTAGCTAATAGCTCAGAGTTCTTAAAGTCTTATCCAGCTCTGATTTAAAGGAACCCAGGGGAGGATGGTAGAAGTAATTTGTAGTTGTCTAGAGCCAACTTGCCTACTGGTAAAAACTTCATTTGCACAGCCCTCAGGATTGGACTTTTCGGTAACCCCTCAACCACCACAGATATGGTCCTACACTTAAATACAAACAATAAACGAATATATAACAACAATACAATATAAAGAGCTTGCAAAATGTCAAAAAAATGTGCATATTGTGCAATTAAAGAATGAAGTATACTGGGGAACTGAAGGGTATTTTTTTTGGGGGGGGGGCGGGGGCTGATAGGGGTTTATTTATTTAGTAGACACTTTTATCCAGATCAACCTACAACTGAGAAAGCAGGATCCACCCATCCCTGAAGCAGTTGGGCTCCTTCCCCATCTGAGCTATAATGCTCCACATTCACAGAGTTAGTGTCCATTGCCACAGTCTAGTCCAACTGGGTCTTTCCTTCTCCATCATACAGTACCTGACTTCCAAATAACAATGAACTTGACCCCCACCCTCACAGGGTGGCTCCATATAGATATTTTAGGCTGAGCCCAGCCAGGTTACGTGGGCAGGCTGGCTATCAGGGACTCGCCGGTGAACAGGATCACAGGCTTGTATGTAAGGCTGGGTGCTGGAAACCCTATTCCAGTCAAGGTATTTAAACATGATGCTATCTTTTGTTGGAGGTCTTTGTTGGATTGTAAATTGTTTGGCTTCTCCCCAGAGCCATGTTTGCCCCAGGAGCCCCCTACTCCAAATGACAGCTCTGGGGATTAATAGAATCATCCCAGAAGAGAAATGTTGTTTTTGCCTATCACATCTTGCTCTCCGTGAAACACATGGATACATATACAGGTGAGAACAAATTTGGGGGTTACAGCAAAAGGTCTAGCCAGCTCATTCTGGAACAATTGGAGTTCAGGCCTTTGCTCAAGGGTCCAATTGGCATATCACCCTATATGAACATACAGACAAAGGCTGCAACCTTCTAATCACAGGCAGAGAGTCCTAATGCACAGAGCTACATGCCACCTTATAGAGAAGTCTTAGAAGTGAGACCTGAACTCATGCTTCCAGGGGAGACTGCAACATGATGGCAGCAACATAGATCAGGATTTTTGGATGTTTCTGCAATGAAAGTCTCGCTAAGTATAGTGCTATCACAGACAACATGAGGAAGGATTTTTTTAAGAGAAACAGTATATTATTTTCCCAGTGCTGGGAGGATGAGGTAATGTTAGTCTGACATTTATTAATGCTGAATGAAACATTTACGCCTTTATTTTTAAATGTGAGATGGGATGTTCCGTCAATAAGTCCAGGAAGTGAATTTTCGCTGTTTCACCATCTTCGCTGAATTTTTGACTTTCATTTCGTTTACAGTAATTTGCTTTTAGGTTACACTCCAGCTCAGTAGATGGCGATTCACACATTTCAACTGCTTCCACCCCCAAATGAAACTAGTCGAGGAAGACAAACACCGCAAACCGGAAATCATCGCTGCGGGGCGAGGAGTAAGGCAGACATCTTTATTTTCATTTGATTAGTATGGGAGGACCTTGACTCCAGCTGTTAGAAGTATTATCAAATATCCAATTTAAGGTTAATTTTTTGTGAAGCAGCATACGAATTCACAAAATAGTGGTAAGTTCTGAAATTGCTTAAAGACTATAGGTGTAAATTACGAAGTACATTTTCTTTTAATTTATTACGGTAATTCAGTCTCCATTTTGTTGACGGCGGTTATGTATCGTCGCCAGGTCGAGATTTACAAAATAAATCGGTTTTGTTTACAATAAAAAATAAGTTGCTCAGCTAAGTAAGTACAATGATGAGTTATGCACCATGTTAGGCTTTGCTGGCAGTATTTTCGGCAACACGTACAATTGTCAAACGTAGCATCCTTGCTAGTTAGCTGGCGGTCACCAGTTCGCCTTAATATCCCACAAAGCACTGCTGGAAATGTATATAAAATCTCTATAAATTCTTAAAGCGTGTTTTATTCTATTTCCCTTCTCAGTAAATGAGTACGGAGTATAGAGTTAGCTGAAGTATCTGACCGCTTTATTTGTTCATTAGTGCGGAACTGTTAGCAGCGACTGGCGACGATGAAACAAATGGAGGACGGTTGCGTTTCCCCGGTTTCTTTCCAGGGTCTGTCAGTGTTTTATCACTCGGAATGTTCGTTATTGTCGTCGTCTGTTAAAAATCCAGGTGAAATTCGCCCGTTTTTGGTCAATCTTAATAGGCCACGTTTTGACGCCGGTAGAAACAGTGATGGTTATAAGTCAAGCCATCATGCTTGCGTGTGTAGAATAGCTACATTAGTTGGCTACCTTTCTTTAGGAATAGTCTCTTTTATTGCCATCTTTATTTGTAAAATATCTCCACAGAATCTTGTGAAAAATAAGACTGAGTCTTCGGGATCTTCTGAAATGGGAGCCGATAAAAGGTATGTGTATATTGTGCTGCTGTTTGAAAATGCAATAATGCCACAGTTTTTTAGGAGTATGTGACCTGTGTCACATTATTGTATAGCTTTTTACTGTAAAATATCAGAATTTTACCAATTGGCCTTTCTCAGCTGCTTCACAGTTGGTTAGCTGAAAAGAGAAAATGCTTCCCGACACCTGCATAAAGGTTTTACTTTGATCCTTCATTCCTATTCTACATTGAGCTAGCTATCTGTGTCATGGATAATTAATAAGGGAGCCATTTTGATGGATGTTGAATGGAAATATGTATATCTCACAATTATACCAGATTGTAAACCTGTACAGTTTTTTTTTCAAAAATATGTATTCATGATTCCAGCTTGGTTAAACCTTTAAATATGATGGATGATTTTGATATTCTTACAGTCCAAACCTTTGTGAACCACAGCGTTCAACTTGTTTGAGTCTGTACATGTGACATTTGACTAGTTGTCCCCATGTAAAGCCCTGCATGATTTTGTGTACGCAGAGTCAGTCGCACAGAGCGGAGTGGCAGATATGGGCCGGACCAATCCAGGGATGATGGCGACTGGCGAGAGAGGCGAGACAGGGACTTGGAACGAGAGTACGAGGCCCGGCGCTGGGGTGATGAGAGGCGGGCTGATCGCTACGAGGGGGAGCGGAGTAGGCAGGACAGCCCTGAGGTGAGAACCTGTGTTAGCGATAATACCCCTTAGGGGGTGGTATATGTCAGATTGGAGCTGTATTCTTTTGTGGCCAGGATTGCTGTTATATAAACTTCGCGATAGGACTGAAAGCAAAATTGGGCTTATACTGTAAAGAAAAGTAAAAGCATATGTTTGATTGATAATCGTTATGCGTTTTATGATGATCTCTGTGTTTGCTGATTACTCGCAGCGAGAGAGGAAACGGCGTAACAGTGATAGGTCTGAAGATGGGTACCACTCTGATGGAGACTACATGGACCAGGACTATAGGGATGAACCTGGAGAGGAGGTGGAGAGCAAGACTATCATGCTCAGGGGCCTGCCCCACCAGGTCACCGAGGCAGACGTAAGTTGTTCTTTCCTTACTGTTGGCCTTGGGTTAACCTTTGCTTAATGAAATATAAAATGTAATTTTCTGTCTCTGGATCAGGTTCGTGCAGCTATAGATCAGTTGGAGGGACCTAAGCCTGCAGATGTCCGGCTGAAGAGGAAGAGGACAGGTGAGAGTCATGAACATAGACATGTCCTCTTCCCAGTTTGACACCTCAGGGCCAATCTGCTTCCATTCAGACTTTTTTTGCCATAGCAAAGGAATGGTCATTTTCTTCCCTCGTAATGTACATTTAGAAAATAATCTGTATTATAGCTCCCAAACGAGCTTGATGGGCCGAACGGCCGCCTCGTTTGTAAATTTCTAATGTTCTTATGTGTCAAGCGGGGGGGTGGGGAAAGTGATGAGGTAAGTAGGTTTATGCTTTCCCAAAATATTCATCCTATTTTTGAGGGAAACCTGTTGCATAACTGCATGACTGTATGGCGAGGGTGTTTCGCAATGGGTTTCTTGCTATGGCAAAAATTTGTGACATACCCAGATCGTCACCCCCCATTTTGTTGTTTGGGTATCTGAGTCGCGAAGCAGTTTGTGACAGCTTGATTATTATGCCAACGAACTTTGACTAACACAACTCCCGTCTATATCTGAATGCTGTCTCTAGGTATAAGCCGAGGTTTCGCCTTCGTGGAGTTTTATCACTTGCAAGATGCTACCCGATGGATGGAGACCAATCAGGTTGCTTCACAATCGCCAAGTCTAGATTGTATCTTGGGGATCAGAACACAGAAATTAGAATGCGAAGGGAAGAATAAACCATGAGGAACTTCCATGGTTTCAAAAGAAAATAAAACTCAGGGCTCCAAGAGCAATGGGTCATTTTGTAACAATGACTCTTTAGCTATTTTCTGGAAGGTCTGTTGCTGAAGGTTAAACGTGGACTTCAATGGGATTGCAAAAGTCTCCTCTTAAATTCCTTGCACGTCTTCAACTGTCTTAAGCCCCATTTCTGGAAGATCCTGTTTCTGATGCTGCTACAGGGTTTTCGGTCTTTTTTTTTTCCCCCTTGGAAATGTTTTGAGTGAATTTTGCACCTGCTGTGGTAGAAAAGAATGTTCTACGGAACAGTAGTTTAGCTTCGCTGTTAAATTGGCAAGTTAAGCAGTTTTTCTGGATATGTTCATTGCTATAGCTGTTTCGTACTTGTGTTTTTTTTTTTTTAATTTCAAGCAGTGTGGGGTTTATATAACACAGGGTTAATGTAAAAACGTGGTACTGTAATTTGGATTTTTATTTTTAATCTTTAGTGAAAATTAAGCTCTAGCCGTTCCTTGGTTTGCTATATATTACAACCTCAAGAGTTTACAGATAGGTGTATAATATTGAAGCGCTGTGGTTTTGAGCAACTTGTTTTAAAATCCTTAATTGTTGTCTTGAAATATTTCCTGGTCTGTGGAGACATTCCTTGATTCTAGGTTCTCACACAATTGAGTTGCATATGAAGACTTCCTTGGCTTCTTTTCACACACTGCTCCGGTGCCAGGTTCTGGCAAGCCGGCAGCACTCGGGTCCGATACACCATTAGACTTCTCTTTAGAATGCACACAACCTGTTCAGCTAGCACCTTCCACCTCATCCCTAAAATCCTCATGGGACTCCTTGACTTCCCCTTCCAACTCAACTGGGCTTGTTCTTGCAGTGAAAATTGTCAGACCTGCTCAGCCCATGTTGTCCCCCCTTCCCCAATGAACCGAAATAATTGTGTGCGTTGTCTTCATATTGCAGAAGCAGCTGGTGATCCAGGGTAAGAATGTGGTCATGCAGTACAGTACCCCACGACAGAAGTTTGAAGACTGGCTGTGCAACACTGTGAGTACCTGCTTCTACCCCAACTATCATGCTGGCTCAATTGCCAGGTATCTTTGCACAAACAGGTTTTGGGTCCATCCTTTGCATGTTTTGCAAATTACCGCTTTTGATTTTATTTATTTATTTTATTTATCTTGCGGCTGAAAAAATATGCACAGTAAGGATTGCTTTCAGGACGGTGTTCCCTTGCGGCTTTAGCAGGCTAAATGCAGCCACTTGGTGGTTTTATGAATAAAAATGATGTAACCGATTGCTTGCAGTGTGGACTGTATAATTTCCGAAGGAGGCTGAAGTGCTTCAGGTGTGGAGCAGCCAAAGTTGGTGAGTAGTGCTGCTGGTAGCCCCCAGGCACACAGGCTGCTGTGATGTTGTGTGCAGTCGCTTAGGTCCCTTGGGCAGAGGTGAATAGTTGGACAGCTCTCCACCCTGATACCCTAACATCCTGATGGATCTCAGTGCTCCCTCTCACCAAGGCGTGATTTCTTGGGTTTTCCCTGGTGATGTATTATAGGAACTTCCAAGATGGAAACACCTGCATTGTCACTGTTCTTAGCTCTCGGAAGATCTGATTGTTAGTTGACCCTCATGGTTTCTTGTTTTCTAATTTTTTACGAATTGTCTTTACGTTTTAACAGAAGGTGAGACTGCTGCACCCAGCACAGTGACTGAGCCCCAGCAAAGTGGAGACTACTATGGTGACAGTAAGCATGGCCTGCTTTCTTAATTGGTTGATTTATGGTTTGAATAAAAATATAATATTTACTGAATGTTTTGTCGCCTGCTAAGTAAGGGATAATGAACAGGCACCCGGTAGTTATCGCAGAAATAAGCCCCGACAGTGTGATCAGGACACGACGCGAAGCGTCGTACAGGTTTACAATCTGGTATAAAAAAATGTACAGGTTTACAATCTGGTATAATTCGCATTCTATTTCGCGATAACTACCGGCTGCCTGTACATTATCCCGCTTATTACAAGGCTACTTGCCACATAAGGAAAGAACTGGACATGAATATGAATTTGAAATATTTTATTGGCATATTTGTTTTAAATGAACCTTTTTATCCTTCCGCGAAACGATATAATACCACGTGACCATCAAACGTTAGTAAGACAATTTATAACATCTACATATGAATATATAATAACGCATGTGTTTTATTTATTTACAAGTATTAAATTGCACATTTCCATTAATTGTGAACTGTAACATTGTAAATGTGGTCCCACATTTAGGGATTTTGCAAATGTCTCAACTGACCAATCAGAATCAAGCATTCCAGAGAGCCGTGTAATAATATGGAATAACTGAGCAGTTGATTATAGCTGTAGCGGCTGCAAGTTTTGTATTTGTTGCTGCGTTATGACTTCATTGTCTCGCTGCGTTATGACTTTGTCTTGATAGCAATCATCTTGAGAAACATTGCCCCTCTCACAACGGTGGAGGCCATCATGGCTGCCCTTGCACCCTATGCCAACCTTTCAGCAAGCAATATTAGACTGATCAAGGACAAGCAGACTGGACAGAACCGGGGCTTTGCCTTTGTGCAGCTTTCCTCCCCTCTGGTAGGCTGGGATCATGTATGTTTGATTTGCCACGTTGATTGGAAATGTTTTCTATATCCAGAGTTAAGTAAGTTTCTGGAAATATTTGATGGTAAAAAGAAATCCAATTCATTTTCCGTCTTACAGTGATTGGTTCCTTATAAAATTTCCTTCTCTTTTGTAGGAAGCTTCTCAGCTTCTCACCATCCTCCAAGGCCTTCAGCCCCCACTCAAACTCGATGGCAAGACCATTGGTGTGGATTATGCAAAAAGCACTAGGAAGTGAGTTGGCTGTCGCCATTTCAGCATCTTTTCATTGAGTTCAGTACAGCTAAGGCAAGAGCTTCATCAGTTACAAGTCAGTTTGCAGAAATAAATGTATTAATAGTAACGGTGGATCCATTTGGCCAGTGACTTCTCATAGTTCTGTGATTTGTAACAATGTTTTTTGGTTGGGGGTGGAAAAGTCCAGCTAGTTTATTTCTAGTAAATTCATCAGCTTTGCAATTACGATGCACTATGAGACTCCATGCTTTTGCCTCTGTTAGGGATCTGGTTACGCCAGAGGGAAATCGTATCAGTGCCCTCTCCGTGGCCAGCACAGCCATTGCTGCCGCTCAGTGGTCCTCCAGCCAGGTATTAGGCTGTCGTTCCTGGAACAGGATAGCATGAGCCCAAGGCCTTGAGGTAGCTAACATCTAATTTCTATCAGCCTCAACAGGGTGGGGAGGGAGCACTAGACTATAATTACCTGCAAGAAGGCTTTGCCCAGTATGCACAGGTGAGTACCTGCACTAATGTATTGGTCTGTACTCAGATTGGTCTCAATGTTAAATTCCTGGAATGTTTTTGCTCCGGATTTTTTAATGCCAGTGCTGTTAGCCGAAAAGAGGGGAAAAACTACTCAAATGCTGAATAGTAATGGTTTGCATAACTTCTAGTATGGTCAGGAGTACGGTGCATATTACCAACAGCAAAGAGGACTGGACACCACACGTGGCGATGGGTTACTTGGAGGTAAGGGACAACTCAATATCTCAGATGGAATAGAATGTATGAATCAGTGTCAGGCACAGATGAGTGGTGTGGAAATGCAGCAGGTGATTTGCACTGTACTGTTGCAGCTGCCCCCGGCATTCCAGCAGTGTCTGGGGTGGTGGTCTCTCCGAGCGCACAGGTCTTTCAGCCCCATATTGTCAGCCAGCCTGTCACCCAGGTGAGTATTGTGCTTGGAGCCCATCACAAGCTGGAGTTTAACAGCCCCGAAGCATCAGTAGACAAAGTATACTTCTATGCTGTAAATCTTTAACTTGGGCGGGGGGGGGGTAGGCTTCAGTTGGGCCACGTCATTCAAGTTCAGCTCAAGTTGTAGCTTGAACCCATGAAAATGTAGTGCAGTCCAAGGTTTTTACTCAAGTTTTTTTTTTTTTGCATTCCAGGTAGCACAGGCTTCTCAGAGCACAGAGACGGCTACAGCCCAGTCCGCAACCATCACAGCCACAGCCACCATAAAAGCTGCTCCTACGTTTGCTGCAACCACAGCAACGGCAACTTCCGCAGCCCCGTCAGAGAGCAAGACGGGTAAGAGCAACTTCTATTTGTAAGTCCCAATGCCTGTTATAACAAACACCGTTCTGATCCCAGTTTTGAATGGGAACCCAGTGCACTGTTAGTAACACAAATGGCAAAATGCTTTTGCAGTGTAGACCTCATTGTGGTATGTTAAAATGGCTATGTGTGGTGGTCCTCTACAGCCGTTCCTGACACCTCAACCTACCAGTATGATGAATCCTCAGGTTATTATTATGACCCACAGTCAGGCCTATACTATGACCCGAATAGTCAGGTAAGTGCATCCTATCAACTCCACCTTTGGCAGTTATACCTAGTTCTGTGCCTGTCAATTATTTGCAGATTTGAAGTCTACAGATATTTATTCAGCCTTGCTGTTAAAGCAATTGTATTTATCCAAAGTACTTCATGTGTTTCACATTCAAAAATGCTCACTCTTTTATTCACCATTAGTTAGTATTTATGTGTTGCACCAAATCCTGGCCAGCGGTGTTTCTTTGTTACAGAGCATATATTTTTTTCTCCTCAGTATTACTACAACTCCCAGACACAGCAGTACCTGTATTGGGACAGTGAGAAACAGTCTTACATACCAGCAGCTGATAACAACTCTGCTCAAACTGGAAATTCCAACACTGCAACAGCCACAGCAAGCAAGGATACCAAAGAACCCAGGGAGAAGAAAGAGAAGCCCAAGAACAAGACCGCCCAACAGGTTACTCACTCCATACTTATTTTTTCCCCACTATAATATGGTGAGATTTGGGCTATGATGTGTGTGACCTCAGTAAATCACCTCACTTAAGACAGGATTTGGTGCCTGAACTAGTTTTTCAGTGTGACCTCATGATCAGCAAGGCCTTCAAAGGCTGCCTCCTTTCCTGCGCTATAAATGCATCCATGTGGTTAAAGTGCCTCTGCGTTCTGGGATTAAATTCCACCGTTGGAGGTTTGCTGGTTTATGTGGGTTTGGTCAATCGGATGTATGTTTCTCCTAGATTGCCAAGGATATGGAGCGTTGGGCAAAGAGCCTCAACAAGCAGAAGGAGAATTTTAAGAGCAGCTTTCAGCCAGTGAGCCAGGAGGAAAGGAAGGAGGCTGCAGCTGCAGATGCAGGCTATTCCCTCTTTGAGAAGAAGGTATCTCTGCATTCTGTACTGCAGTGCCACTGCAGAGAATCAAGTATTCAGTAATGGCTGCTCTGTTTAAGCATGGGCAGAATTGTATGATTTTTATGTAATTTTAAGTAAGTAATAATTAACCCCATAAACATTTTCATATATGAAGTTAATAATGCGGGGACCTTACAGCAGGCTGGGACACTGGAGAAACAACAACAGCAGCCGCAGCCACCATCACCGCAGCAGCAGCAGCTGCTGGTGACAGAAACGGTGAAGAATGGGGAAGAGGACAACTCGGTAAAGGTGAAGAGTGGGGTCCTGAAGTATGAATTGGAGGCAAAAAGTCATTACAGTTGCAGTGTATTTTATTCAGAAGCTTAAGAAAATGAGGATGTCAGTTGTCATCTGAAGGTTCTGCCCATCACTGAAGAATAACCATCCAAATGAATTAATTCTTTGTAGTGTAATGCTTGGTGTTCTGAAAACCATGGTGGCATTGTGTTAATTATTGGATATGTAAAAGTGTCTCGCTATACAAAAATGACTCTTATTTTGGCAGTGTGGTCTAGTAGCTGCATACAGTGGAGACAGTGATCCTGAGGAGCTGGAGTCTGACCGAGGTGAGGAGGGCACTGACAGGCTCACTGACTGGAAGAAAATGGCCTGCCTGCTTTGCCGCAGGCAGTTTCCCAACAAGGAAGCACTGGTGCGACACCAACAGCTGTCAGATCTGCACAAGGTACTTAATTCGGGTTTCTCTGTATTGCAGGAGTTAGGATTGTGTGCACAATGAAGAGTTCTAATTGAACTGTAGTATGAATAGCCTGCATGTTCTAAATATGGTTATTCCAGCTTATCTGCTTTGGTTTCTGTAAGTAGGATGCTGTGTTCTCTACTCCTGTTCATTCTTATTCCAGAAAAATCTGGAGGTTTACCGAAGATCTAGATTGACAGAATCGGAACTGGAAGATTTGGAAAGAAAAGAATCTGAGGTACTGGTTGTTGATTAGTGTGAACCACAATCTTCAGTTCATTGAAAAAAGACAAATTTCAGTTCTGACCAGACAAATTCTTGTATAGATGAAGTACAGAGACCGGGCAGCTGAAAGGAGGGAGAAATATGGTATCCCGGAGCCTCCTGTTCCTAAAAAGAAGAAATTTAGCCAGCCTCCTGTTGTGTAAGTGACTGTCTTGGATTGTGGCTAGGAGCTTACAAACCTGTAATTATGTATTAACTTGGATTCATGAATAAATTCATTGACTTGGTGGTGGGATTGTTTTGTGTTCTCTCATCAGTAATTAAGAATTCTACCTAAAAGAGTTGTGGCTTCTGTATATGCAGGAATTACGAACAGCCCACCAAGGATGGCCTGAACAGTGACAATATTGGGAGCAAGATGCTACAGGCAATGGGCTGGCAGGAGGGCAAAGGCTTAGGCCGCAACCAACAGGGCATCACAGCACCCATACAGGTCAGTCATGCAGTGACTTTTGGGGAAGACCTTTTTATGACATGTTCCCCAGTGGCATCTTGTGATGTTGATTTGTCTGTTTTCTTGCTTTCTCCTATTCTAGACTCAGTTAAGGACAAAGGGAGCGGGCTTGGGGACCAAAGGCAGCTCTTACAGCCTGTCTGCATCTGACACCTACAAAGATGCTGTCCGGAAGGCTATGTTTGCTCGTTTCACTGAGATTGAGTGAGCATTTCGTCTGCCCTCATCCTTTCCTCCCCTCTACAAAATGGAGTGCCCCAGTAATCATAGATCTGCAGTGGAGATGTTCTTTTTGTTGCTGTCATGAGTGACACTTGGCAGAATTCAACATCAATGACTCAAATCACACATGGATGGAGAAAGAAGCACCTAGAAAAGGAAATGACTTTTGGTATGGTGAGAGATTGGGGAGGAAAATGAAGGTCTACTTCTGTATTCTTTGTTTCTTCAAACAAGAGGTTTGGTTTGTTTGGCAGCAGAGGTCACTGTTGCAACTGGATACTGTAAATATATTTGTTTAAGACATTTTTGTCCTTGATGGAATTTGTGTGCATGATTAAGAAATGTACAGTTTATATGATTCATTTAATTTTGTACAGAACTAATAAATCTGCTCACTTTGTTGTGTGATCTACATCTAAGGAGAGTGAAATGTAGAGCAGTATGTTGAGTGAATAAAAACGTGGAGAATCTATTTTAAATGGCTTTCTGTAGATTTCTAATGGATGTCGTCAGATTCCAAGGTGAGTGTTGGGCACTTAGCCATGAAATGGCAACATGCCTGGCCAGTTTTTTTTTTGTTTGTTTTTAACCATCTACTTTTAGGATTGTAGAATGGAGACTGGATCTTGGAGGAATGCTAAGCTCCATGTGTGTGGGCAGCATTACTTAACAGGCCTTTCAGGCACAATGGGAATCCCTCTTCCGTGGAAGGCCACACTGTCTGCAGGTGTTTAGTTTACTTGTAGGCCATAATTTGTGACTGCAGTAATAATAATATTCAACCCTTTATTGTCCCCGTGGGGAAATTCTTTTTACACCTCCCTCAACTTGGTCTTTGTAGATCAAGTTGTCCGCGAAGGGCAGCCAACTGTAGCGGCACCCAGGGAGCTGGGGGTTAAGGGCCTTGCTCAAGGACCCGCAGACGTGCTGAGGCTGGGTTTGAACCTGTGACCTCATGTTTACAGGCACACAGGCTTAGCCCACTGAGCCACACGCTGTAGGGGAACCTAATTATAGTTTTGCTTCACCAGATCTAAGCTGCGATAGAGGAGAATCAAAAATTAGCATGTCTGTTAATGCTAGAGCTATGATGTGCACTTCAGAAAAAGTGCCTGCACACAATAGCATAAAGTAGTTTCTGAAAGTTTTATATCAATGTCATTGTATAAACAGTACTATACTTAGAAATGTCATGGAACCAGTCAAAAATCCTGAATTGCCCAAAGTGTGTGTCTGTCTCCTGTAGTGGACTACCATCACTTTCCTGGTGGACCTAGCCTCATCCTTGCTTCCAGGAATTGGATTCAGGCTTACCCCAAACCTCTATGGGTCATGTATTTAACAGTGGCATCCTATCTGTTTCTTTTTCGTCTGGTTGAGCTGAAAATTGTGAAGGTGATAGATTAATAAAATTAAAATCTACGATTTAATCTACTAATGGCTGAGTATACATTAATTTTCAAATTGTCCTGGAACAGCTCTGAGGACAAAAGATGTTTGTAAGTAACCCAGTTTTTGTAAATGTAATAATATTGCTATTAATCAATTAGCAGTAGAGTAAAAGATATATTTTAAAACGTTTAACATCTTTTTGGGTAAAATGCTACAAATTATAACAGCCACTTAAACATTTCAATGGAGACTATGAGCTGACTTGGGCGGACAATCAGCAGGGAGGATACTTTTGTCTTTTCCTATTCCAGAACTAAAATTTTAAATGAGTGATTTCAGAATGAGTTGCATCTGCTGCCCTTTCTGTGTCTGAGGTGTCTGTGTTTCTTGGAAATTGAAGGCTCACCTTGATTGGTGTCCTTTACTGGTGGAGTTTATTCCACAACCAGGCTTATTGGACCTTGGCTTTGTGTGGCTGAATTTGGCCCTTGGGGAAAAATAGTTGGGGACCCCAGTCTTAGTGGTATGTTAGGTATAACCCCAGTCATGCAGGCCAGTAACCTCTAGTTGGCTTCCTAACCTTGTTCCCCTAACAAAAAGTAGTTAGCAATCAATCAGATTCTTAGAAAATTCTTAGACATTTTTATCTTTTAAAATAAGTAACGCCTTTGTCGTGTTGCATTTGTTGTCATACATATGTTAACTTCCAATTTAACAATTATCTCTCGAGACCTTGAATGAAATTGGCTTGTAATTTGGATGGGGGGGCTGTTTATATAAGGGAAGGGTCAGTACTAACTGGTTGTGAATGTGCTTCATAGGTATATAAGTTAGCTTACTGACAGGTACTCATACTGTAACTGAAACCATGAAATTATTCGAGTTAAGATTCACAGATTATGCTCTGAGGATGTACTGTTCGGCAGATGGTCAAGAGGTCTTATGACAGTTGGGGGTATAATTTGCTTATTTGTAAACTAAAGCTCTTTTTTTTGCTAACTCAATACCTATTTTTCTTTTGCTAGAATATTTCCTGTTTACAACCTGTGAGGGGCAAAGGTTTGGTTCTTTGTGTACTGAAGTGAGGAACAGTAAAATTTTAAAGTTCAAAGGTGAGGGATGTTCATTAGGTAACACTGTTGCTTCACACCTCTAGGGTTGGTGGTTGGAATTCTTCCACTGCTCTGTAGGTGTGTGGAATTTCTTCACCCTGTGTCATGTGGGTTTCCTCCCACTATCCAAAGACACGTCATTAGGTTAGTTGGTATTCCTAAATTGCCTGTATGTGAGTGTGTGCATCCTAAGACCAATCAAGGCCTTGGTCAATATAAGTTAGGTTGTCCAGTATAATTTAGTATAATTATACAATTATATTTTTCATATAGAGAGATAAATGTATTTTTGTTATTTATTAGTGTTCTGAATTGATCAGTATTTTTGTTTTCTAGGAAAATTGTTTTACAAATATGTAATTTGAAGATTATTCCATTGATTTTCAGAAGCCACTTCTATTCAGGGTCACAGGGGGGGGTCTATATCCTATGGGTGCAAGGCAGGGAACAACCCAGGATGACGTGCCAATCCATCATAGGGCACACTTCCATGTCAGTCACTCATACATACAGACAATTTGGTAACACCAGTTAGCCTCATCATGTTTTTGGTAGAAATCCAATGGCGACATGTGGAGAACATGCACACTCCACACACAAAACCTTGGCGGACACCTGGAGCCTGGTCCCGCAGATGGGAGGTGACAGTGCTAACCACTGCACCACCAAGCCACCCATTTTCATGATTGATTAATTATGAAATTCCACATTGACCAGCAGGGGGTAAAGGCTACACAGCCTCATTAGGATAGGTTTAGTATGTAGTGGAATGCCATCAGACTGCAGAGGAATACAGTACTGTATATATGCTGCATAGAGTTTTTCAAGTACAGATCTTCAGGCTGTGTGTTTTAACTTATTTAATCCAGGTTCAGATCCTTGCACTCTTTTGTTTCTCTTATCTTTTTAGCACGTGTTTACATGCGTTTATGTAAGTGGGTCATTTTCCAATTCTATCAGGGCATTGGCATAACATAAGATGCCACGACAAGCCTTGTGCCCTGTATTGCCTTGGATAGGCTCCAGATCCCAGACCCCAAGATGGGTGGATGATTCTGACTATCTGATTCAAATCCCAGAGGGAAAGATTAGTCATTTGAATAGTTCAATATGGCCCACTTGCCAACAGATATCACAAGACAACATAGTCAACTCAGTAAGGTCAAGTAAAAAAATACACTGCATTAATTAACTGTTAAAGCAGCTGTAATTTGAGTCAGTTCTTGGTCAGGCATAGATTTACAGAATATATATGGTCTACATCAGGAAGAACAGTAGTTTCAAGCTGAAATTTTGGGAGGGACACTGCCAAGGTCTGTAAGGTGATAGTTTCAAAGCAAATAAGAGCATTTATGTTTTTAATGGCTGCTCCTGGACTGCTCACATAAGCCTGGAAATTCAAAATTCACAGCAGCCCCTGTGTATAATGCCTTGTATCAAGGTTCTTCAACTCTGGACCTCGATTCCAAATCCAGGTCATGTTTTCAGTTCTCCCAGGTAGTTGTTTAATAATTACTGTTTCTGATTGGTCAGAGGCTTCACACCTGACCTATAGGTAAAGGTGAACTGGAAAACCAGCAGTGCTCGGACCTCGAGGACCGTGAGTTGAATAACCCTGCCTTATATGTAATCTTACATGAGAATATATTTGCTATATCAGAGTGCCATATTAATAAATAAAGCAGTCTATAGTCGGGCAAGCAAAATGAGGTGTTACAATGTACAAAAATATAGGCTACAGGTACAAGGCAGGGGACAACCCAGGATGGGGCACCAACCCAGTGCAGGACACAGACAAACACACAATTTGGTTAGCAAGAGCATGTGTGTGGGCTGGGTGGGAAAGGAGTACCTGAAGAAAACTCCACAACAACATAAGGAGAACATGCAACCTCCACACACACATCACTGTGCCACCCCATTGCTGCAAGCCGTGCATGATTTTAACTTCATATTTCTTTGGTTGAATGCAGTTCAAAGCATACATTTTAAATGACATTTCAAGCAAGAGCAAGTGGTTGATCAGCAGTATAACTGTGCCAAGGCAAAACATGCCTAATCCCACCTAGTACAAAAAAATAATAAAGGAAACATTATCCCTAAAGTCTCTTGTTGAACGCTGGAGCTGTATGAAGGAGATAATAACAGTTACCAGCATTCTTCTTGGGAGGTTAGAAAACAAACAGTGCTTCAAAAATCCATCATTATGATGCTGGTTTTCACGTGACCCTCTCTGTATGTATTTTTTTCTGTTTAGTTAAGAACATAATAGTAAACCTTTTTGAACAGGTAAGAAACATCTCTTAGTTCAATTACAATTTCAGTTTTGTGTACAAAATGCTTAATAATACCATTTGTCAATAGGAGTTTGTAGTATAGAAGGATTTGTACTTGTGCCTGTGCCTTGCAAGCGTAGTCTGTGAATGAATGATTCTGCTGCTTTTTATGTAAAGTGCTGAAACACCAGGCTCTCTGAGAACACCTATGACTCATTTCCAATCTTACTGGGGACCTTTTTTTAAGCTGTGAAAAAAAATTTTTTTGTCGTACATTAGCTTCCTTAGATGTTATTGCATTACAAGGACAGAACATGCTGCAGAAAATATGAGATCCGAGAACTCCAGAAATCAGGAAAGATGTATGGAATCCAACATACAAAATAATTTTTTCCTACTTCAAACAGAGATGTACATTGTTTGTGATTCCTACAACATCTTTACACCACTGTGTGTTTTTTTATGGGACTATACATGACTAGTGAGGGATAGGGTCCATTCAGTCTAAAGAGACTATGAAAACGTTCTATGGTGTTGGAAAAGACAAAACATATAGGGAAAATGTTTGTTGAATTGTTAGTAAAGGAATTCCTTCTTGTCCATGCTCAAATATCCTCTTTAGACCCCACTCTTTCATCTATGTCCATTGTAATGGAAATTTTATTTTTGCATTTATCTTTTCACTGATGTTAGGAAACGTATTTATTCCTGTCAGTTTAGGCTTGCGCCCTTGGCCTTTGTGCATGGTAATTTCTCCAGATTCCCTGATTCTTTTCACTGTGTTATGCACTGTAGAGGGAGGAATGCCCAAATCTCTCCCTATCTTTCTTTGAGAAACATTTTTCTTCATCATTTCAAAGATTTTTTGCCCGCACTTGGTGGCAAATTGGCGATCCTCTGCCCATCTTTGCTCCTAAAGGAGTAGGAAAGACCTAGATGCTGCTTTTGTACCGAATCATGAATGCAATCACCTGTTAATATCACCAGTTTCAAATCACATCATTATTTAGTTATTATACCTCATTACTAACCCTGAATTGCCGCCATCCCAACATTTTTTGGAATGTGTTGCAAGCCTGAATGGCAAGAATGGATGTTTATTTACAAATCAAATGATGTTGACCAATAAAAACATGAATTATCTTGTGTTCGTACTGTCTGCAATGAAATAAAAGTTAAGGGAAATTTGTGAATTACTGCTTTATTTTTTTATTCACATTTTCCACCCTGTCTCAACATTTTCTGATTTGGGGTTGTACAATTGAAAGACACTTTTTTACCTTGGGTCTCAGGAGGATATGAATTGTATTCCCCAGATGGTGAACATATGTTTTTGGGACTAGTCTGCTTCCATCACCGCAGATGCTTTCTTGTTAAAATGATATCTCAAAAACTAGGTAAAATGTATTGTGGGGGGCATTTTTTTTGAGAGGAGATGCGAGTGCATAAGGTAGCCTTCTAATAATAACATTTTTGTCATACTGTGATATTTTTGAACAGAGAAATGTATCATGGGAGAACACCCACAGATAAATTTATCGCGGGGGAATTTAATCATGTTGCTTAGCCCTAGTCCAAGTTAGTGGTTTGCACATGATAAAAACAGGTTCATACCCGTGACCCTAATTATATTATGACAAGTCACATGAAGTGCTCCAGAGGTGCAGGATAAATGGCCTGACCCTGAACTCAGATGCCAAGCTTCACTTTCAACTGTGTATATACACTGATCACTGACAAGTGAAGTGAATAACACTGATTATCTTTTTACAATGGTACCTGTCAAGGGCTCCATTATATATTATTCAACTCAGTTTGTGAAGTCGATGTATTGGAAGCACCATAAGGATCTGAACAACAATCCATCCATTTTCTGTACCCAGTTGTCCTATTCTAGGTTGCAGCGGATCCAGAGCTTATCCTGGAAACTATGGTTACAAGACAGGCAACAACCCGTCACAGGGCAAACTCACTCCCACATGCAATTTGGTAACGTTTTTCACCTTAGAATGTTTTTAGACTATAGAGGGAAGCCAGAGTACCTGCCAGAAACTCCACAACAGCACAGGGAGAACAGGCAAACTTTACACACATAGAGCCATGCCTGAAACTGAAACCCTGGTCCCAGAAGTGTGATGCAACAGTGTGAACCCCTGTCCCACCACTCTGAGTGATTTTGATGAGGGTAAAATTGTGATGGCTAGATGAGTGGATCTCCAAAATGGCAGGTCATTTTGGGGTGTTCCTGGTATGCAGTGGTCAGTACTTAGCAAAAATCAAGAAAGACCACCTGGTTAAAGGGGGCCTTAGGCACCCAAGGCTGATCAAGAATCCCCTACATGGCAATGGTATTCCCTGATGACACTGGCCAGGATAACACATGGAATGGTTTGGGAAACATGAGAAAGAGTTCAAGGTGTTGACTTGGCCTCCAAATTCCCCAGATCTCAATCTGATCGAGCATCTGTGGGATCTGCTGGACAAATAAGTCCAATGCATGGAAGCCCCACATCACAACTTACAAGACTTAAAGGATCTACTGCTAACATATTGGTGCCAGATACCACAGGACACCTTCAGAGGTCTTGTGGAGTTCATGCTTTGACGGGTCAAAGCTATTTTGGTGGCATGAGGGGGTCATCAGGCAATATAAAGTCATCTGCACACCAAGATTCCTTGTAATTTTATGGGAATGCAATTGGTGAAAGGGCTTAGAGTTAAAATACTTTGATTTATAAATACTGTTCTTGTTGGTTGTAGCTAACCCCATATATATATACTATAAATAAGAACATTTAATTTTTAGTTTTTGTATTGTGTAACAGGAACCTGTCAGTGTAATCGTGCAATTAAGTTTTTTGGGAAAACAGAGCATTGAAGTTTTCATTCATCCCATATTTTGCACGATTGCTCCATATTGAAAAATAAATGCTCTGTCCGGGTTTGAAACCAATATCGAACGTAATTTGTGTCATATATTATGGGTCATGCAATCTAACCCCCTAGTAAATTTTATCATTTTGAGCCCGGGGAAATGGGGGGTGGCCTCTGTGGCAACCGTCCTGGATACCGATGGTTTGATCGATGTATGTGTGCATCTCCAGTTAGCCAATCATAATGACAC
The DNA here is from genome assembly GCA_019775915.2 of Cyphomyrus plagiostoma. Classification (NCBI taxonomy): domain Eukaryota; kingdom Metazoa; phylum Chordata; class Actinopteri; order Osteoglossiformes; family Mormyridae; genus Cyphomyrus; species Cyphomyrus plagiostoma. The sequence continues at coordinate 26,486,328 of JABFEA020000110.1, forward strand.
CTTGAGGAAAAATCCGGAACGGATTACGTTCGAGAACCGAGGTACCACTGTATAAGTCAAATTAAACACGTTTCCTTTATAACATGGAATGAGTGTGTAAAAGCTTACTTACACAAAAATGTTCTGAGGGCAGAAAGAAAAATGACTGGCTCATAGTGATAACCAATCAGATTGTAGAGGATTTGGGTCCAAAGCAATTAGATGAGGCAGGATCAACCAATCAGACGTCTTGGTTCTCCCCCCTTTAGTTGCTTGGACCCACCTCCTCTATAGTCTGACTGGTTATCACTCTAATAACTCTAATCATTTTAATTCTAATCATTGTAATGTTGCATGTCTGACACCCTATTAATTGGTTGTGTGGTGATGGCATAGTCAAATTTTACAGCAGAAGTTCAGTGGTCAGAAGTTCACCTGCACTCATCAGGGGCATGAATGTCATATTAATTTTCGATTTTTAATGATTTAATTGAACCGTTATTTTTCCAGGGCGGAATAATTATACATCAGTGATTGTTAAAAACAAGAATTGGATGCACAAGTTTGAATATATTTTCTACATTCCACACAGGATCGAAATTATTCAATTCAAATATATACATACACCTCCTGTAATATTTGATTACATGTCCCTAAGCAAGTTCACCAGACGCTTTTTGTAGCCGTCAACAAGCTGCTGGCATAATTCTAGCTAGATATTTGAAGACCATGTGGTTGGTTTCCTGGCATGGACCTGGCTTTTAGGCATAGTTCACAAATTTTCAATAGGGTTGAAGTCGGAGCTTTGGGAAGAATATTCCAGAAGCTTAATGTTAGCCTGCTTTATCCTTTCCAAAACCAGTTTTGATGTGTGTTCAGGATCATTATCCTGTTGGAACACTTAATTGTGTCCAAGTATCAACTGTCTAGCTGAATAATTTGAAGGTAGACCTCCTTCTTCATTATTCCACCCACTTTGTGCACTGCACCAGTACCAAGGGCAGCGAAACAGCCCCAGAGCATGATTCTACCACCGCCGTGCTTGACAGTTGGTACAGTGTTCTTAGATTTGAAAGCCTCAACTTCACTTCTCCAAACACACATCTTGTCATTGTGGCCAAATAGCCTAATCTTTGTCTCCTCTGACCATAAAACTTTTCTCCAGAAGGCATTTGGCTTGTCCATGTGAGCAGGCTACTTTCATGAAACAAATATGATACTTTCTTGCTAATAAAGATACTCAAATGGTGAACATACTGTAATTTTTAGGTAAAATGTTTTTTTTTTAGTAAATGATAAGTAGTACCATGCAAATGTAGAAAATCTCAATGTGTGCACAAAATTTTGAATGGTAGTGTACATCAAATACTGTTTAAAAAGAAACACCGGCTGTTAAATTGAAGTGGGACAACTCTGTTGTGAAGGGCGCTATATAAAAATAAACTGAATTGAATTGAATTGAAGTTGAATTCTTTCCCAGATGTTATAAAAAGATAGAGCTCTTTTGCATAAAGGAAGAATACAAACATTAGTTCACTCATTGTAGATCAAATTCATGTTCACAACCACTTATGACTTCTTTCACTGTGTTTGCTAGTAAATACATATCATTGCAATTATCCAACCATTGATTTTAATCTTTTTAAAGTAATTTCAGCTTTTAGTGGAAAAAATGTATACAAATAATGAATAACTCCACCAGGGTAGAATTTGTTAACCTGGAATGTCTGACTGAAAACCTCATCTTTCTGATTCTTAACAAGTAAGGATTTGATCACAATCAGAAGACTGAGTTTGAAAGTAGTGCTAGTCTGACAATCTGAAAGAATGACAGGCATATCTTCATTTAAACTACAACAAATACCCACAAGGTATCTTCATTCAATATCTGGGCCTGTATTTACAAAACATCTCAAGGCAAAAAATAACTGCTTACTTGCTGACTGAAGAAAAACTCTCTTGTCAGTCCTAAATTTAAGACTCATATATTTTTTTTTTGACTAAGAGCAATTCACAAAGCCCCTTAGTGCTAAAAGTAGCACCTAAGTCTGGGAGAACTAAAAAGTATTCGAGAGAACTCCTAACTCTCTAGGACCAATTAACAAACAGATGTAAAATGGCTGCTTTCATTCCATGTCACAATGTTTTGGAGGCATTAAACAATGCTGAGTTACTTAAATGGTACTGCCTCAATAATGACTGTTGTGAAGCCTGTGAGGGCGGCAACAACATCTCCAATGAACCGAAACAACCCAATCAGTGCAGAAATTAAGTGTTTGAAAACTCAATGGCAACAGGGCCAAAGCAATTTCTCAATACAGACAACCTGGGGATCTCCCAAGCTGATCTATCCACCAAACAATAAATTCACTATGTAGACCCCACATGATGGGGTAATTCATATGTTTCCCTTTAGACATTGGCTAAGTACAGAGAAATAAAATCAGCTTCATATCAGTTGCAGGTCTACCCGGTGTGATTGGTGCTATAAACAGAACACATGTAAAAATTACTGCACCATCTCAAGATGAGGACATATTGGTTAACATGAAAAAAACACACCACAGCCCGCAGGCTGTATTTAATGTTACATTTATTATTCTGGACATTCTTGTGAAGTGGGAAGGATCTACACACAACTTATGCATCTCAATGGAGAGTGGCCTGGGACAGCTGTTCGAAAGATATCATATTCCACCTGGATATCACTAAATGGGAGACAGTTAACTGCGTGTACTCTTAACTAACACTACTAACTGTTATAACTTAATAACAACAATTCTCTATATACAACTGTTCATCATTTTAGTATTTATAGTAACTGCTTCAGTCTGTGCCTAAAAATTTGGATTATGTGTAGGCCTAATATAATTAGGTATGCAATTAAATGCATAAACCCACAGTATTATCAATTTATCACAGAAATAATTGTATAAATCATGCTGGTTCAGTAAATGTGTTGTTCAAAAGCTAAATGTATAGTGATAATCAATAAAACATGTTGCAGTGTAGCTAAATATATATCATTATTCTAAAAAAACATGCCAGTGAAACGATTCTCATTACCACGCCGCTACTTAAAGCGAAAGCAATCTACCTGATGTTGCAAAGTATTGTTGCCATGCTACAGACTATTACTAAGCGTTTCTTTGTCTCATGTCTTCCCCAATTGCCCTGCCTGCCTTGCTGTGCCTTACTGTCTCGCCTGCCCTGCTTCCCTGATTGTACCTGCCTCCCTGCCTGTTCCTGCCTGCCTTGCCTTCCCGGTCTGCCTAAATCCTCTGTTCCATCCCATTGTCTCCTCGTCCCATCATTACCCATAGGACTGATCTCTCTGGCTTTGGACCTCCCGCGCTCGACCCGACTACCCTTTTGGATTTTCCCTTTGGCTTTGGTTGCACCGGGCTTTACCTGCAATAAAACCTTCTCCTGCATTACAGAGTCTGCCTCATCCCTGGTTCTGTGACACTACAGTGGTGTTTGCTTCAGCGCATGCAAGAGGACGTGCAGTGTGGTGGAATCGGGCAGATAAAACGTTGCTTTCCTACACGTCCTACATGGTGAAATCCAACTTAGTCCAGATAGAACAAGTAGGATGATTATTTTGTGCGCACTTATGCACAACCTATGGTAGCAAAGAAACATACCACAGCCAGAAAAAGAGGGTGATATTCATGATGATAATGATGAAAGTGAAAGGGACAACCAAGAGTCTGGTGATATTAGACAAATTGATCTGGCATACAGGGATCACTTTGTTAATATAAACTTTGGGTAAACAATCACATATGCACACAAATCAGTCAAGGCACAAATTGTTGGCTATTGGAGTTATGTTTATTCAAGTTCTATTTTCATGGTAAAAATCATCGTAGTGACTGTTCCTCACTTGGTACTTAAGAGTACCAAAGATGAAACTGTACTGAGTTTCAACTGCTTATCCAGGTCACTGGAGCCTATAAATTGAAGTTATGCTAGACAGTAATCACTATCTTGTTAAGTACCGGTAACTGTTACTGTAAGTAAAATGAGACTTCAGTATCAGTCTATCTGTCCATCCATCTTCTAACAGCGTATCCTGGTCATGGTTGTGGGGCTGGGGGTCTGGAGTAAATACCAGGGGGCACATGGTGCTGGACGGTAATTACTATATCAGGTTAACTATTAAGTAACGAGGGATTTCACAATCTACAGATTTTGTTAAAAAAAAAACTGTTCCGTTCTCTCATTGAGCATCACAAACCATTTTTATTGATTTATAGTGCAGGTGTTTTAACCTTTTCCCAGTGACCTGGCTTCCTCTGTGAATCAAGCCCCTTTTATAAATCACTCTATAAACTATTGATTACTCTTGGATCTAGTTCTCAGAGGCAGGGGCCTAAGAGGACACCATGTAAACCATGTAAAATTACACCTTTGATCATACTACTTTGCCATAGAACTCTTTGATGGTCTCGAATTTGATAACCCCATTTTAATCACTGTGTATATTGTCAGAAATCCCGCAATGTACCAGAAATAGCCCCCAAAATATCTTTCTACGGAGCTGACATTCAAATTAATGGTTGCATGGTCTATGACACTTCTTGCAAAATAGTTTTTAAAGACCTGAATGTCTTGCTATTTCAGCTCTCAGTTTCCAAGAATAGCAAATGTATTCATGCAATTTTAATTGGCCGTTATCACAGAAAGACAGATATTTGGCAAACAGGTTTTTTGCCAAAGCAGGTGACCACAAGGCCTTGGGGCCACTTACTTTACATTAGGGAAATCTGTACAATATACTTGGATGTACTTGCTTCCAACAAATTGGATGAAATAGTTGATGCTAGGGTCAGGTTACTGGCATTTGACAATTTTCTCTTCACTGAAGTTAAATACAATTTTATGTCCATCCATAAATTATGTCACTATAGTCATTTCACAAGGCATCAGCAGGAATATTAACATATGCATCTGAGGCTATGAATGAAGAGTTCTGTTCTCCATCTTGGAGGTGTCAGGTGACATACAGTATTAATTACAAACACTGTGAAGTTTTCATGATCAAGTGACAGTGCGGTGACAGAAGCTGATGTATCCTTTAACTTTCCTCGAGAGAATGATGTTCATCGGTCAGCATTCACTAAGCATGCCTTACATCTAATGAACATACTACAGTGTTCTTTGACTTTCAGCTCTGTCCATCATTCACATGTAATACAGCTATACCTATCGAGATTGGTCACTTTCTGGCACTTTTCAATCAGTCATCTCCCCATCTCCTGTTGTTTCCCAGGTCTGTGCTGTTCCTTCTGTGTTCCCCTGCTTCCTGAGCCACTATGTGGTTGAATGACAGCTGGGAACCAAGCTCCCCTACCATCATCAGTTCATCTGTTACAGATTTTGTACTTTGTACTTACTTTTCCCCTTGTTCTTGTACTCGTGTTATTTCTATACTGATCCTTGTTTTTGTATCTGTTTCTAGTTATTCTTGTGTGCACCTAGATTTGTAATTATTACCCCTATCTGCTGTTTCCCTACTCCCTAGTGTTTGATTGTGATTACCCTCACCTGTTCCTAATTGCTCCTAGTCTCCTTTTCTGTGATTGATTAGTTATAGCCCAGAACTGTCCCTTTATATGTATTTAAAAGCCTGCCCTTACTCTGCTCCCCAGTCAGTCAATGTCTTTGTTCTTGTGTTTGTTTCTGTGTTGCTCCCTGCCTTGTTTACCAGATTTGTTTTTTGACCCCTCAAGGTCAATTGTTTCTAGTTTGTTATGAGTTGTTTTTGTATTCAATAAAACCCATTTTGCCTGATAGCCATCTTTCTACCATGTTATGCCGTGACCAAACCACTATTTTGAAACTATTTAAACATAAACACTGTATGCTACAATATCAGGTCAATTTGAAACGAAACTGCAGTTCTTCTGAGCATGAAATAGCTAGAACAAAAAACTGAACATTTAAACACTGGGAATTAAAGTAACCATGTGTAACAAAAAATAATTGGCCATTAAATTGTGGGGTGAGTGTGGGGGGCGGGGTGGGGGCGAAAAGATACACAAGAGCATATAAATAATACAAATAAACAGTGCTGCAGGACAGTGCATATAGACAATAGACAATACAGACAAATAAAAAAGCACAGGCAAGCCCAAAGGTTAAGAACATACAACTTATGGACAGCTTGTACTTACAAATGGACTGCCATAAATGCTATTATATTAAAAATCTCAGATAAATACAAGGAATCATAATAACGAACAAACACACTACTTTGTGACACTCATGAAAACATTTTATGGTTTCAGAGGTTCATTGGGTCGAGGTACAGTACAGTAGAATATGTAATTACAGTGGTACCTCGGTTATCAAACTTAATCGTTTCCGCACTCCGCATCGAATCCTAAAAGGTTCGAGTTCTGATCAAATTTTTCCCATAAGAAATAATGGAAAACCAATTAATTGGTTCCCGTCCCCCAAAAATTACACCTAAATATGTTTTTTAGCATTTAAACACAAAATGAACAGGATAAAACAAGAAGAGCATTTTTTTCTT
>JABFEA020000110.1:26501308-26511345 GCA_019775915.2 Cyphomyrus plagiostoma
CGATGGGCTGGCCCCCCATCCAGGGTTGTTCCCTGCCTCGTGCCCGTTGCTTCCGGGATAGGCTCCGGACCCCCCGCTGTTTAGAAAATGGATGGATGGATGGATGGATAAACAACAGCTATCAAACCATTATCACTATTTTATTCCAGCTCCTCTCTGTAGAGTAAGTTGACCAGTCGTAAATTGTAGTAGCACCCAGGTAGCTGGTGGTTAAGGGCCTTGCTTACAGACCTACAGACCTGCTAAGGCTGGGTTTGAACTAGTGACCTTCTGACTACAAACACAAAGGCATAGCCCACTGAGCCACACACTACCAAGCAACTAACTTCAGACAATTAATCGAGTTTAATTGTAAAATATTTCAAAACCATTGTACCATGTAAAATAACATTACCAACTCTAATGCAAAAATACCTCTTTGTTTCAGATTAATGAATGAAGCGCTATTCTAATCATTTAGTGCAGTGTTTCCCAATCCAGTCCTCCTCGGGGAACCACAGACAGTCCACAAAACGTGGACTGTCTGGGAGGGAGCTTGGAAAGAGCAAAAACGTGGACTGGCTGTGGATCTCTCACATCCATTCATTTATCCGGAGCATGGTCACAGGAGAGCTGGGGCACATCCTCGACAGCACAGGGCACTTGCCAGGGACACACCCTACACAAGGTCTTGGGTCCTTCTCTTCCACTCTCATTGTTCTTTACGGACAGAGGGACACTTTATGTAAATCAAATGTTTCCTATTTTATTCCGTTTAACCTTTAATGACTTTTTAGTCAGAGAGACAGACATTATTTTACTTGAGCATAACATCAGATATTTGTCCCTCATAAGTAAATATTAATCTGCTCTAAGTGGTATCTTTGAGCAGTTCATATAATACAACTTTGTATTACAGTGTTACATTTTTCCCACAAAGTTGGAAACAGAATTGTCCAAATATATTTGGTATGCATATCAAAACATTTTGGGAAAAGCTATGCTTCCAAATTTGTGGGAACAGACTGGGGAAAGCCCTTTTCTGTTTCAGCATAACTGTGCCCCAATGGACAAAGCAAGGTCCATAAATACATGGCTGGATGAGTTTGGTGTGGAAGAACATGATTGGCCAACAACTTGACCTCAATCCCATCAAATACTACTGGGATGAACTACAACGGAGATGGTGAGCCAGCCTTGCAGGTCAAACATCAGTGGCTGACCTCACAAATGCTCTACTGGATGAATGGGCAAACATTTCTGCAGACACACTCCAAAATCTTGTGGAAAGCCTTCCCAGAGGAGTGCAGCTATAATAGCAGCAAAGGGGGGACCAACTCCACATTGATGCCTAAGAATGGGCTGTCATAAAGGTTCCCGTGGGTGTAATGGCCAGGTGTTCTAATATTTTTGTCCATATAGTGTATTATAAATTAAAAGAAGTACCAGATCCATAGTAGTTAGGATGTGATGAGATTATAGAAAGCATAATATCATTTTTTTCTGGTTCAATCCCGATTTAAAAAATTTTGAGCATCTTCCAATTCCGATATCAATACCAATCCAATATTTTTCCCCTTTACCAACTACTAAGAATTAAACTCAGGTTCTCATCCCTGAGGTGGTTTGTTCTGTGGTGGGTGCAGCAACGCCCTGTAATCAGTGCGTACTCCTTACCTACCTCAAGTCAAACAAAAGCTATGCTACTATGCTCCAGGAAATCTATGGCCAACATGACTTACAGTCTGCTTCTTTGTTTCCTTTTCTTGTTTGGGGAGAAACTTCGTAAGCTTCTTAGTATCGTAGACAGACTGTTTTGTTCTCTACCACCATTTCATATCAAGATGGAACCCATATGAATCCATGTAATACCTGTCTGCACCTTGTAGTGCATCGATTGGGGTCTTCTGACAGGAAGCCCTGAATGCTATGTTCAGATTCCATTCGAGTTTTGGTCACTGGATGAACACATTCAGTGGACAGTATATCAAGCAAGCCTGTAGATGATTCTAAAGTAATGTGTTAAATTACTGTATCAGTTCATTGGCAGCTGGAAAACAATTTACTTCAATATTCATGCCTAGGTACACTTAGAATTTTCTGTTGAAACTTATTTAAATACGTACTTAGCAAAACTTATATCACTTTATTCAGTAGTCTTACAATACATGTACCATTTGGTTGATTGTATATAGTACATTGTTCTACAATGTACATTGTATAGTACATATTTATGTTGTGTGTATTGTCTGATCCTGTCTGTTATTGCTACTGTAACACTGAAATTTCCCTTTGTGAGATTTAAAATTTGGTTTCACGTTATAGAAAATGAAACCCTTTAAAAGATCTAATGGAACATCACTAAACGTGGTATCTCTTGCACAAGTTGCTGCCTGGAAGGTGTGCCTTAGATCACTACTACACTCCCATTGGAGGTCTCGGAAAGGGGGCGGTGCTAGAACGACCCCCATCGTCCTACAACTATAGACCCCTTGAAAATTCCGTTTAATCTCCAGAACCCAATTCGAGAGTCATCGGGAAGGGCTGTTTTTAATTACACAAGATTCGTTTTTTCCCTAAACAGAATTAAAGAAAATAATCCAGAAACAGTGGAAAAGAAAAGGTGGTAAAGAAAAAGCAGGGAAGTACCACGTAAATCTAGGAGTTGATCAAAATTAAGTGACTCGCAACTGGTAAGTTCCTCAATAATTCTAATTTTAACAATATGTAATTTCATTAAGTAAATGCGAATGTTTGGCAGGTTTATATCTGTACAAAGTGTTTTTTCCTTTGAAAAATAGAGCAACAAGAAAATGATTTGTGCCAAAGACGTTCAAATATGGGGAAAGTGTTTGTTGCGTTATTTGTAAGGCTGTTTCAAGATATAGCTCTTGCTTCTGTGTAGACGAATCGGGTTGACGGCGATCGGATCATTATTTAACTAAATAGGTTTTTTTTCCAGACAAGCAGAGATGTCTGGGCCATGTGGCCTGTCCGTCTATTCTCTCGGCAATTCAAACGCTGCCATTTAGGTGTTCAGAAGTCGGGTTTTTATATGGGAAGAAAGCGCTTTGAACATGTTGCCACTGTGAAAGTTTGCGACCTTTAATTCTAAAATGCATACACGATGCTCTGAAACTCCGATCTCAAAAAAATTTCCATCACTTGTGATACCAGCTTCTGTTGTAAAATCTAAATTATGTTTTTAAATTGACGGGGAAGTTTGAAGAACGTTCAAATGTAACGTGATTCTGTAATTTATCATGTCCTCTGTCTCGGTAATATTTTTTTCTTGATTATAACAAATAAAGTAACATCCGAGCTCGCCGTAAAGACCTGACCTGACTACTGTGTTTTTGCACATTTTAAGTAATCTAATACAATGTTGCGAGTTTATTTATATACGTCATTTTCCATTCAGTGTCCAATTTATGTTTACTGCATTTATTTATTTGCAAACACGTGAATACTTCAAACTGCTTATGTGATTTCGCTATCCAGAAATTGCGCCTCCCCCACATACCACAGCCAAGGCGTTCAGTCCGAAACCCGGAGGGCTAAAACACTGAAGACACCCCAAGGAAATGGGGCCGTTCAAATACAACATTAAAGATCCACAAAAACGATCAATTTCAATAATCATTTATCATTATTTTTTTGTTTCGCGTTGTCGCATTAGATTAAAACGTGTACTCCGACACAATTTTAGACTGCAGCTGCAATGCAATAAATAGGAAGAAATAACTTAATCAAGTCGAATATAAAACAGTCAGAAAAATGGTCAAGAAATATAACTATAATATAGTTTTGTGTATAAGACATTTAACTTTGTGATTTCATAGTTTCCTTTTAGAGGAAAATTGCTCATATCGCTGTTTGACATGCTGCATTATAGCTTTATTCTGTATTTTGGCTCAGATATAGTTGGCCCATAATTCACTGGCTGGGTTTGAGTTTCAGCTGTCCAGTTTTGTCAGGCTAAGGCTTGAAATAGCACATATAACTTAGCAGTCTAAGTGTTATTATCCAGTCTGTTTGATCGGCTGTGTAGAAAAAGACATGATTTGCATGTGACATAGTTTGTTTTTTGGATTGTTTTTCATGTCATTCTTTATTCTAGAGTCAGTACTTACAACAATGCTGAATTTTCCCTGCACTGGACAGTGATCAACATTTTCTTGATTAGAGAAGAAATAAAATGATTGGTGCTGTTACCGAATAATAATACATTGACATTAGAACAGTTACTATTTTTTAAAAATCGAAGATTAAAAATGGCCTTTTCCATTAGTCGACAATATGGCGGATGGACAAGAGTCCAAATGAAGAGCGAAGGCCTCAGTTGTATGGCAGCACGTCGCAGTAAAAGTGTATGAAAATGCAGTCATCGCAGAACTATCACAATAGCACGAGTGCAATGGAACAACAAATTAGAATAAGACATTCAGGGACTAACCGTTAGCAGATAAATATAAACATTACTGACCTTGGTCAGATGGCTGGTGTGAGATTTTGAATTCCAGACAAGTCTGCACACGTTTTCATGTATGTACGAGTTTTATTACCTTGTAAATAGTCTATGTTTTGCAGATTACCCCCAAACATTTTTACATAGCTAATTTTAGTTTTATAATACAATAATATAGGTTTGGCGTAAGATTTCTTGCGTGAGCGTGAGTACAAAGCATGCAACCCAGTGCTTAAAATCTCTTAAATTAGATGCGTAGGCTGTCTTGACTTTGACTTAAATTTAGCTTACTTTACATTCTACGATTCCTGTACCTCAAGGTAATTGACGCAGAATAACAAAAGAATATGAATTATTACATATTAATAACCTATGTACAGGGTTGCCAGCTCTCACGCATCTGGCGTGACACTCAGGCCTTCAGACTCACGCTGACGTAAGAAACTTTACGGCAAATATGTGTTAATCCATTAGCCTATAAACTTAGAATTTGCTGCCTTAACAAAGTTGGGGTAGTCTGCAAACGCTGCAGACTATTTACAAGGTTAGAACTGTTACAGACATTATATATGAAGGCTGTGTCATTTAATTTTGTGAACGATATTGGAAAAAGTTAACATCGTTATAATTCCATCCATCCATCTTCCAAACCGCTTATCCTACTGGGTCGCGGGGGGTCCGGAGCCTATCCCGGAAGCAACGGGCACGAGGCAGGGAACTACCCTGGATGGGGGGCCAGCCCATCGCAGCATCGTTATAATTGATTGTAATAAATATTGCGCTATATACAAACTATTGAGTGGGAGTCTGTCGAATGTGTTGGTGTTGCCTGGAGTTACCGACACAAAGCGTATCACTTGCAGCATCAGAAAGCTGAATTTCCTTCTTAGCCAGACAACTTGTCGGATTTAAGGTGAGGATATCTAAGATTAGACTGGTTGTTATTTCCATGTTATTTCAGGACCTTCAAACCAAAGCCAAAAGAAGCTGACCTTTGAGGCCCTTATTGTATTCCCCAGGGAGTTTTGGGACCAGTCTATCACCACAGACACTTGGGCCCGCTAATATGACAACTCAAAAAGTATTTGACGGATCATTTCAATGGGGGGCAAATTGAAATTGATCAAATTTCGAGACAATCTGCCCAAAATCTGAAGCATCATAGCATAATGGTAGCAAAGAAATGAGCAGTTTCGATACTAGATGTTGTTAGCGCGATAGCTCCAAAAGTATTTGAAGGATTTATTCAGACTTCACAGAGCCATTGTGGGGATGAAGCCCTGGAACTGATCAATTTTTAACACAAATCTCCCCAAAAGTGAAGCAACACCGCATAGTGGCAGAAAATGGAAAGGTGACTACAGACATCATTTGACATTGTAAATGTTATAAGTCAGTGTTTCCCAGCGGTACACAAAATCATGTTTCGGGATACACCAGAAGCAATGAGCACATTCTCATTGACTGAGGTTGCCTGAGTACCTGACCCTTTTGCCAAAAAGTTTGAAACTACCCCACTTATGAAGATGTAAGTGGCTTTTTCAGCATCATGTAAAATTTACAGAGGGGACCCCATTGACCCTCTGGGTGGCTCGAATTTACCGAGAGCATTGCACTGTGTACAGCTAGAGAGCAGGGCGGGGGAGGAAGGGGAGTTTACTGGGTCAGTCCCTGGGCCCTGGGTCGAGGGGGTCACAAAAGGGCCCTCTGAATTTTAAATAATCTGCTGGAATAATTTGTCCAAAATTCACTTTTGTGAAAACTTTATATTGTATTTATGAATCACATAAGCTTCTTGTTTATCTTCCTAATTTTTCTTAACATAGTGTCAAACTTTCCCTCCCTATACTGCAAAAATGGTTTGCCACTTTTAGCACTGGTCAAATAAACTCACAGTCTTTGCAAATGCAACACTTTACAATGCTGAAAAAGCGGCAATGATGTATTGAGTTTTCAAGTAAATTTTTGTTAAATATGCCTGATATGTTGGAGAGGTGATACACCTGATTTAAAATTTCATTGATTTCTAGCAGACCCGGAGAGTGGATCAGACAGGGGAATTGGCAGCCTACTGAATACATACATTAGTGTATTATTTGTATGTATGATTTATGTGTGTTTTTTTGGATTATTTATTAAAATTAAATATCTGACCTTTTTCACGTTTATAACCTTTTTACTGGCAATTCTAAGGAAGTAAAAATGGAGCATTGAAGTAGAGAAATAATTAAAAATACAGTGGTTCTCCAACTCACTAGAACTCGAATTTCTTGAAAGTCGAAGAAACCAGTTTGACCTAGTACTTGATCTGAATATCATAAGTCGAACCGTGAACACTGACCCAATATAAATTGTATGCGTTAGTAAATGAGTCGTACTGCAATGCAATTCTTACTTGCCTTCTTCACGTACTTTACGATTAAGCAAATAGAGCAGCACAACATTATAGTAACTAACAATAAACAAACCACTAACTTACATGTACTATTAGAGCATTATGTCATTTACTTAAACTTTATTTTACCAGGTAAATTAACTGAAAACCAGTTCTCACTGCTTTACATGATATTCGGGAGAAATAGTAGATTTTGCATCGGAACTGCCTGGGATATAAATAATATTATAATATATATGTATGTAACTAAACTCTTCAGCCAATAAGGGCAAAGGTGTGTCGTCACGGAGGCGGTTCCAGTTTGTGCAGCCAGGTCACAATGCATCTAACCATAATGCATTGCGTCATAATCAGAATGCGTTGCTTTAAGCCAGCGCTGTGAGCAAGTGAAATGCACCCAATGACCGGACTGGGGAAACAAACTGAAACATAGGCTTAATACAGAGGACTAATGACAACACCAGAAACAGCTGATCACATGGGGATCCCCCACGAGGTTAACGAGGGGGCGTGGCACACGGAAGGAGCGGATGACCGGGGCAGGACAGGGGTAATGTTAGGATAAGATCTTTATCGTTTTAGAAGTCATTAAGAAAAATGCTCTTCTTGTTTTAGCCTGTTCATTTTGTGATTAAATGCTAAAAAAGAAAAAGAAAAACATATTTAAGCGTAATTTTAGGGAGCCTGGAACCAATTAATTGGTTTTCCTTTATTTCTTATGGGAAAAATTTTGATCAAAACTCGAACTTTTTAGGATCCAATCCAGAGTCCGGAACAGATTAAGTTTGAGAACCGAGGTACCACTGTATTGTGATGATTATCGATTTCAATTGGTATGAAAAAAATGATGATAAAATATTTCACCATTCTGCCCAGCCCTAGGGTCCAAATTGATTTACACACAATTGTTTGATGTACTGTCTGTCATTAGACATTGCAGCATTAATAAGATAAGGATAAAAGTCTTATCTTCAATATGATGATATAATTTCTTCAATATGGTATAATTTCAGAGAATTTCCCATACACTAGTGCTGTGTACATGATCAACCAGAAAATAATTGTATGCTTCTAAACTTTTATAAGCTTTAAACTGCTCATGCCTGTATTGAGACATGGTGTGAACTAGATATTTGACAGTGTCATAGTACTTCAGATGTTGCCCACACTGCAATACTGCAGAGGTATGAAAAGATGTAATCAGTATGTATACCAGCCTTGTTGAGTTTCTGTTGATATCGAGTATTACTTGAGATTTACATGTTATATAAAAGACTAGATAAAGGAAGCTCATGATTAACCACAGGTGTGTCAGTATTGCAATTTTTATGGCCAACAAAATAGTAGGGACAGGTTGGTGATCATCTTGTTCCCGGGCATGAATAAGACACATGGCAGGACTGCTTCAGAGGCTATGCAGCAGTAGGTTGAATATCTGTGGGGGTAAGTGACTGTAAAGAATTAAGAAGTGCTATGTGAAAGTGAAAGAAGGAAATAGATGCTGCAAAATACACTAGGTCTTGTGAACTGTAACTCTAAAAGTATTTGATGGCAGTATTTTAAGTAACTCTGAAAGTATTTGATGGAACTTTTTCAAAATTTGCTAACACATTATCTGGGTGAAGTTGAAGAAGTAGACGAAATTGCAGCAACATTGCATAGTGTCAATAGAAGGAAGGGCAGCTTTGGACCCTTGATCTTGTTAGCATGATAACTCAAAAATCATTTGTCAGGTTTTTTCCAAACCTTGCAAATCTTGTGGGCATGATAACTCAAAAATATTTGAAGGACCTTTTTCAGCCTTTGTAAACACATTGTATGGGTTATGATGTGGATCTCTTCAGGTTTTGAGACAAAACCCACAATTGAAGCAATGCTGTATTTTTGCAGCATGATAAGGTTGATGTAGACAGCATGCTTTACCTTGTGAATGGGATAACTTTATTTGTCATTATTTATATTTACTTTATTTGGTATTTGATGGCTCTAATTTCCACATTAGATTATTTAGATTCTAAATAATGTAATGGAAATAGCGAAACATACCTGTACCTAAGGCTTCTGTAGTTTCCCGATTTCCTCTGCATCTTCTTCTGCAATTACCACTACAATTTCCACTATTTGCCTCTTCTCCATTATTACCATGGAACACCAATTTGCACACTGCAACCACCTACTGTGTGAGTGATGTACAACATGCCACACACAGAGAGCTACCCCCATAGAACCATGATGAGTGAGACTCTTTTCTCTCACTGGACCCTTCTCCACAAATCGCCCCAAAATTGAAGCAGCAGCACTAGGTGGCAGCAGAGAGCAGAAAGGAAGATTGCAGTAGCCATCTTGTCAACCCAGCCATTTGCTATATAAACGTATTCCTTTTTTTTTTTGCAAAGAATGCAAACTTACTAATTTAAATTTGGACTGAATATCTAACTTAATGCAAAGTCTACTGTAAGGTTCCATTAAGTGCTTTAATACTTTAATATAAAGTAACTTTACATCCATATCAGTATCTCACTCAAAAAAGCAAGGTGATTTCTTAAACAAATCTGATTCATTAACAACTCAGCTACTGACTGACCCATATTGACAATATTCCTTTTACGTATGTTTGGGCATTGATTTCTACTTTAATTTTGTATGTCACTCATTGATTATGGAATGTGTTACTATGGAGAGCTATTGTTAAGACTTTTAAGTGGAGGACTATTTTTGTTTTTCGCTCTTACTTTTTGATATGACAGTGTAGATTGTGGCATAGGATGTCAAGCACTGTAGTCAAATTGGGAAAGGACTGTTGAACAGTTAATCTCAACTCTGTTGTAGTGATAACTTTGTTTTCTCAAATGCTAGAGACTAGGTGGAATTCCAAAGCAAGATTAGGAATACTGTCCCGTTGTGGCACTGCAACATGATGTGGCATTTTTTTTCGTAATTTTTTTGATATGCGTTACTGATGCTTGGATTTTGAAAAGTGTTTTGGTTCTGTTTAAAATGACTTTGAAATTTCAGTCATCTAAAGTTTTCTTGTGAACCATCTGCTTCATGCAATGGAAGTGAATTAGCCCATATCTGACTGAAGTTATAAGCACAATGTAATATTCCATCGTCTATAACTAATATATATATAACTGAAGCTGATGTTTTGCAAAGCCTAGCTAAGCTCAAAATAAACAAATCACAGGGCCCTGA
>JABFEA020000110.1:26511445-26526971 GCA_019775915.2 Cyphomyrus plagiostoma
TATTAGTTAAGTTCTCCCCAAGCGAGCTTGATGGGCTGAATGGCCTCCTCTCGTTTGTATAGTTCTTATGTTCTTATGTTCTTATTGTTAATAGAGGCGTTTTGAAAGGCAATTTTCTGTACCTAGAAAAGGCTTAAAGACCTTTTTGAATATACAAAAAAGTGATTTTCTATCTTCTCATTATAGAAGCAAAAAAGAATCATAATGGAAACTCATTAGAATTTGTGGAAGTCCTTGAGGATGACTTTGCTGGCAGTATA
Source organism: Cyphomyrus plagiostoma (assembly GCA_019775915.2). Classification (NCBI taxonomy): domain Eukaryota; kingdom Metazoa; phylum Chordata; class Actinopteri; order Osteoglossiformes; family Mormyridae; genus Cyphomyrus; species Cyphomyrus plagiostoma. Next base: position 26,511,706 of record JABFEA020000110.1, read on the forward strand.
ACCCCATGGTAACATCCTACCTCACATCCAGCACTAATAAAATGCTTGTAAAAATGACTGTGGCTACAGTAACACCCTGATAAAAACAAAAAGCACTTTTCACTCTCCACTCGCTATATAAACTACTCCAAAAATAAGCAGAGCCCCTTCTTATCTTCACTGTACAGCCGATGAGGCCGGTGGATAAGTTCTAAACGTGTTTGAATTTCCATGCCCACACCAGCAATTGGCATTGTGCGTGGTACTGGGTGCTTGGTCTTTTTATGGAAACCACTCGGTGACTTTATCTCATGAACAGTTCACCAGCCAGCCTGTACAATCCAGTGTATTTGAACTGATTAACAGTGTGTAAAGACAGTGCTTACAAAAATGCTAAAATAGCCTCTCTGTGATATTACTCAGGTAACCAAAGTACCAGTTATAGAAAAACTGTACCTCAGTTTCGATCTAACATCTCTCTAATTGAACTAATCAGATGATAGTAAGTGGATGTGTTATGGACTATGGACTATGGTCAATTATTATTTGTTTTAATTATTGACCAAATAAGTACACCACTGTTTGAAAAATAACAAACTTTTTATTCCTCTGATATAACACTTTCCATGTTTTTAGGACTCATTCCCTTTTTCAAAACATGAAAATCATCTTTAAATTACTCACAAATACTCCGTTACTTCTTATGTTGGACATTAAATGTCAGATGTTCAGCTAATATACTCTGGAATAAAAGATGTACTGCAAAGTAAAATAAACATGAAAGCCCTGTATTCAAATGTGGAAAGATAGGCCAAGTTAATGATTTATTAGCAAAGTTCAACATTTCATTACAACTACATTGCAATCAGCTACAGTATAACTGGGTCATGGTTTTTTCACCCTCAATGGCATCAGTGCCATCATTAAAGCAATATGTTGAATCTGATTATCTGTAAAGGTATAACTCAGATGCACTGATAAAAACATTCAAACAATTTAAATTAACACATGAAAGCTTGATTAAATATAATACAGGCTGCTGTATATGTGTGTGTGTGTGTGCTTGTGTGTGTGTATATGTATCATTAATACATTAACCAAATGTTTTTATTATGAGGCTTCATCAATTGAAAAGTGTAACACACACACACACATTTTGGAGAGGGGCTTTATTTCATCCTTAATGTGTGACGTGAAAGGTTTTAGTTGGGTGCAGGCTTTGTTGTTTTTGTTGCCTGGACTTTGTAACATGTACATCAGAAACTGCAGAGTAGTTCTTCCAGGGTTTATTTTTAGGCAGACTCATTAATGGACTCGCATGAATGCCCATATCTTTCCATCTTTCCATGTGTCCTTTCTGAACAATGGCTTATCTAGCTGTACAGCTGCAGTGACCCAGAGCTTGGGAGGCATAGAACAAAAAAAAAACAAAAAACCAGTCTTCTCTGGAAGGCTGGGAAGCCATTTACGCGGTAATGTGTCAAGGGCAGCATAGTGTCACCAGTTCATGTCAAGTGTAAATCCAAACACTACCGGCCACCATGTCACCTGGGACAAAATACAGAACGACACATGTCGCCTGGGACTAGAACACTCAATTTACTATTAGAACAGTTTTATTCATCTATAAATATGTATCTTTGAGGAATTCTTTCTTTGAGGAATCCATTTGTCACTCTCACATGTGCCTCGAATGTGCCCATGTCTAATGGGGAATGCACATCTGCCAGTCTGGATGAGAAGATAAAGACATTTTTGGTGCAAAACAGTAATGATTATTTTTGCCTTGTTGGTCTTATTCAGTCATCTCTTTGAACCCCCCCCAGCTGGATATTGCAACATTGATTTAAAATTATAGGCAGATTATTTTTACAGTGCTGACAGAAATTTGAAATGAGCCCAGCAAGGGGTGGAACACAGTGGATAGAGTTGAGGGGTTCAGCAGTAAATACCACTGGTTTCGTTTTACTGTGTGAAGTTCTTTACAAAAATTGAACAAAAATTGAGCATTTTGAATGTTTTTATTGTGAGGCTTCGTTAAATGAAAAGTGGAATGCATGACAAGTGGTATAGAAGATTGTTATTCAAATATGGCACTACATTCACTGTCATTTCATGGCTCAGAATATTTGAAAACTACTTGAAATTATACTATCCAATGATTCTGTAACTGTATTATCCATTTTAGAGGGATGATATGTGTTGACTTTTTGAGCACTGAACTAAGAGGGGACAGTCTTAAGCAAAATACTTTTAAATTTAAACACGGGAAATGGACATAAAGATCCTATGGGGCAACAAATTGTAAGCTTTTCAGAACCAAAGACAGAGTCTTTCATCCTTCAGAACCTAAAGAGGAACTCAATGAAACTTCACTGCTTAGCTAGTAGAGAAATTATGCCAAAGAAGATTATGCAAAAGGACCAGTACCAACTGATTTAGAGTCACACTGCCTAAAATCCAACTTTATGCGATGGTACAGAAAAATTACTGATATCCTGGACCAACTCTGCTGCTTAACACTGAAATCTGCACCATAGTGCCGTAGAAAACAAAATCATTGTGAGAGAAGAAGAACCTAAAGGTTGTTCTCTGCAGTTCTCTGTGGCAGGTATGTGTGTGTGCAGTAGGGGTAATTTAGGGCATGAAACTCCCTAAAACTCAACTTAGCCAATGAATTCCACTCACTGACAACGGAATAATTCTCACTGTGTTTGTAAATAAGGCCACGTAGCACTGGCTAATATGCCTTGGTGGAAAACTCTTGCGGCTTTTTTTTCTGAATATGTTAGTCTTCTAACAATACTCTGTTCACTGTCAGAAACCTCAGGAAACAGTGAGCACCTCATACATAGGATATACAGAGTGACGTCATGGAACCTGCCCAATCCGAGATGAGCATTCTGACCAATGGCAAGAATGACCTGGGAGAGGACATGGGCATGCCAATGAAGACGCTCCTAGAGGATGATCAGTGAGCATTGGATCCTGTGTAACATTACAACTTTGTAACACTGTGGTCTTTTTAGACTGTCCTGCGTGCAAGTTTCACTTCAGTCACGCTGACATTTATCGTTGTCAGACGTTCCTTCTGTCATTTGTGTCAACAATTGATGGTGGCGCCTTATATCTAATAATTTACTTACAAATGCCTTTAAGTCATGTCTGTGATATATCTTTAAAATCAAAATCTGATTGGTTCTTAACAACAATAATAATATCATCATCCGCAACAACAACAGTAATAATAATAATAATAATAATAATAATAATAATGATAATAATAATAATTCAGTCAATCTTGATAAAGGGCCTGCTAATTTGTGATTCTTTATAGAAAATGTAGAATACTATTCTTTTAATCTTTCATAATTTATTAAGTGCCTGGTGAAAACTAATACCAGAATATTGGACCTTACCAGCAGGAGAAACTCTTTTAGATATGGACATAACCATTGACCAGCATGACATCATGTTCAGCCCAACAGTTTGTTATCTTGCTAGATGACGTGTTATGGTGACGTGTTTTCCAAGCTTTTCTGTGGCTGAAATATGGATTTTTTCCCTGGTTAATAAATACCTTACACAGCATGACTTTACACAGAAGGTCCCTTATATTTCTGATTTGATTTTTCTAAGCTTCTGCGGTCACGGTAACTGCGGTGCACTTTTTTGTTATATATTTCATATATTTACTGTTCTGTTGATAACTGTTTGCTCACAGATCTGACCTTTTAATGTTCAAATAATGCCGTTATCCATTTAAAAGGTGCTGCATGTCAGAATTATTTTTCAGAATCTTCAAAATGCAAGTAAATCTGATGACTGGGCTTTCATTGATCCCATAATGGTAGCTGAAGTGTGTATTTAGATTATTTTTCGGTTATTGAATGAGAGGTTATCTTTCTTTACCCTACAGTAACATTAAAACTGAGCTTGGACACGAAGGAGGTTTTGATAAGGAAATGAAATCGCACTTCCGGTCTACCATATAATGTTATCATAAATTAAAAATGCATGTGTGAAAATGTTGTGTATAATCCCACACCTTATCACACCAGGCATCCATTTTTAATATGCGTCATTTTTCAAACTGCAGCACACTTATCAAAATTGTATTTCCACCCGGTTGTGACCAGGCTATTTCTGTGACCTGTTTCAGATATGAGGATGGTGAAGGGAATTTGGCAGAAAGTGAGGAGTTTCTGCCTTGTCCTGAGGGAAAGAAGCCCCCACGCTTCACCGATGTGAGTACTACGCCTCTGTCAGCCTCTAATAACCACAGCGTACCATCCAGATTTTTTTATCATTTCATCTTTATCCCTAAGTTAACTGTGGAAAAACTCTTGGAAGGAACAAACTCAAACGTTTTGCTCAGAAATGCATTTCCAACAGCCCCTGTTATGTTTTTGACAGTTTGAGGGAAAGACCTCTTTCGGCATGTCGGTGTTTAACCTGGGGAACGCCATAATGGGTAGTGGAATTCTGGGATTAGCGTACGCTATGGCCAACACTGGCATCCTCCTTTTCATGTGAGTCAAAGAATTTATTTCACTAATTTGTTTGCATTTGCATGTTTGCATTGATGATAGTCTGGGTGTTCTGATTTTTTTCCATTTATTCTGTGGCATACTTTGCTGGAAAAAAACGCCATAAATATAGCTCATTTTTTCAGAAGCATGAGAGATACACACAGACAGTTAAAGTAACTGTCAAATGATAAAAAAATGTTTTTCCCTTATAATGTGCAGTATTCTCCGTGTAGTGTTCTTAAACTTTCTTATTAAACATTTGAAATTAAATGAAATTAAAACAGTTTATTCAGAGCAACTTCTACGAGTTGTTAATGTATACTCCGACCCCACGATATGACCTGCAATTAATGAAGATATTTAAAAAGTCCTCTCTTAGAATCCATCTCCAGTGTATCTTACACCACTATATTTAAGCTATGAATGATTTTGATGTCATTTAGACATGTAAATTTTATGAATTTCAATTTTATAGCTTAGTGTGTCTGCTGGTTCGGATAAAACCATAACTTTCTTTTTTCGATTTTGTTACAATAAGTTGACTCTGTGTTCTTTTAACGTGACCGTGCTGTGCCCAGTGTTTATCAGAAATTTTCATTTTGGGAAGTGTTAATAGCTGGATAAATTAGTAATATAACTGCATATTAAACACTTAAAGCTTTTGGAAAGGCTATATATGCAAAATAAATAGTGAAATCATAGCCTCTGCTTTTAGATGCAGCTGTAGATAGGATACATGACATTAGCAATCGCTTGAGCAGGTCGTGAGGGCGTACATGGAGGGGAACGCTGAAATAGATGCGACCTTGGCTGTAACCATATACATCACGAGCTTCGGGAACGTTCATCCTTCTGGGCTGACTGCGGGTGGGTGGATAGTGGGTGTGGTCAGGGGCGGGGTTCTTTGTTACATAACTGCCGCTTGAGTTAGTTCACCACACCCAGTAAGCACACTAAGGTAACCACTGACCATTGACAATAGCTGTCTCTGTCCCACCCGCATATAAAAGAACAATCCCATCCATGCAGCCTGTCCACACCCACATTCATCCACACCCCCCTTTGTCCACACCCACCTATGCAGCGGACAATGTTACAGAGGGTGGTGTATGATGCTGGGGTTAGCACCCCTGATTGGAAAGTCTTCACATGCAAGCACAAGCACAGTAAAATGTAGTTAATTATACAATAAGAGTAGTTAGTTATGCTGCAGGTCTTGTTAATGATAGGGGCTATTATTTGATCACCTGATCTCCTTTTTCTAGTAGTAATGCACTTGAAAAGCACATATTTCTACATGTTCTGTAGTTTTAATAATTTAATGTCGTATCACGTGATTAATTTTTCATTATCTAATTTAGTCATCCCTTGCACCTATAGCTTCCAAGATATCCAGAACCCTGAATAGCATAAGCGAATGAATAAGTCAAGTCAAATTTATTTATAAAGCACATTTCAAAGCCACACTTGTTGCCAAACCATGTAATTCTTAAAAATATTTCTGATCTCCTTGCAGCTTCCTCCTAAGTGCCGTTGCTGCCCTGTCTTCCTATTCCATTCATTTGATGCTCAAAGCATCTGGAATTGTGGGTAAGCACTCTTGTCTTTGTCTACATAAAGAACAGAAATCGAAGGAAAGCATGGTTGTATCTAGGACAGAGTTGGTAGGTAAGATGTTACCTGATTGTGCTTGGTGTTCGTCTCCTAGGCATCCGGGCCTATGAGCAGCTAGGTTTCCGTGCTTTTGGTACTCCTGGCAAGATGGCCGCCGGCATCGCCATTACTCTGCAAAATATTGGAGGTGTGAGTCTGTCACTTCAGCACAAGTCGACACTTTGCTATATTTCTGTTGCTTGACAATCAGCAAAATCGCACTTTCACACTGTTACAGTTTAAAAATAAGTATAGTAATGATCCATTGCTTCCTAAATAGAGAGAGAATGTATATATTACTTGCTATCATTAACAAATGTGCCAGGGAAGTGTAAGGTATTGTATGTGTAGAAGTTACAAAATGTATGTATGTATGTATGTATGTATGTATGTATGTATGAGTGTGTATATATCTATATGTGTATGTTTAGAAAAATTAAGTTGTCATTTTTTAAAAGAGATTTTTAAAGAGATTTGTCAAACCTGTCGGAGCTTAATTTCTCCTGTATGTGTTGTAACTGTGTAATTGATTTTTTTCTCCAATATTGTTACTGTTTTCACTGAAATTATTACTGTTGTCTCGCTTTCCATTCTTACACAGCCATGTCCAGCTACCTGTATATTGTGAAGTCAGAATTTCCCCTTGTTATCCAGGCTTTCCTGAAAGCAGACCCATCTACAGAGTGAGTATCAGATTTTTTTTTCAATTGCCAAAATTACAGTGGACCAAAGTCCTGAATTTCTTTGCCCTAGAAGCCTAGTTGGAACAGAAGCTGAGTTGGATTCCTGATAAGTGTAAGGGTTACACCCTGCAGTGGGCCTCCACCTCCGCTGAACATACTGTCCTTTGGTAGAGTCATGTTCCCTACTTAGTGTTGAGAGACTCACTTGGGCAAGTGGAGTTGAGGCAGCCGTGAATGTATAGGCTACAGTCCCGACATCTGTCAAAGCCATTGATGGCTTTATCACCCATATAGTGTTGGTTGCATGTGTCATTGGCCAGTGTTTAGATAATAAAGGAGGAATCGATTTGTATCTTTCGTTCCTAAATTTTACTTCAATATTGTGAAAAGTTCCTGGTGTAAAATGAACGCAATTTACACACAAACTGATGAAAACTGTAGTTTATCCATCCATCCATTTTGTCATGTGAAAATTCAGTTCATTCTTATAAACTACTAATCCCAGTATCTGGCCCTGTGACACATGGACAGCCATTCGTGCATGGCAGTGTCATGGGGGGCCGGTGTCCTTGGCCAGTGTCCGGAGGTGAATCTGGGGGTGAGGTGGAAGTCCGTGAGTGTGATTGGTCGAGCTTGCCTGCGGATAACAGGAATGGTTGGCATATCTCCACTGCTATTCAACCCACACGCATGGTTTTGTTGACAGCCAATCAAAGCCATGGTGCTGTTATGGCCAGTGGCTCAAATCTGTAACGCGGCTTTGACATCCCCAGCCGACGGTTCCGACCCCCCCTCTAAATCTAGGCCAAGTCCGTTTCAGAATGCTGAGCAATAGCGCGCTGAATCAGCCTCAAATTCAGCCAATTTTCCAGGAAATTTTGTCACACACACACGCACACACACACACACACACACACACACACACACACACACACATACAGGTTTGTAATTATATCTTTGAGAATTTTCTGCGGCTTCTTTTAATTTTTCACAATTAAAAAAAAAATAAAAAATTTCCCGTAACTCAATTGTGCACTGCCAAAAAACACCAAACAAACGGTGTACTGTTTGTCAATGATCTCCACCAGCTCTGAATGGGATACATGAAGGAAAAAAACACCTATCTGTTAAAATCACAGTGATGAAATTTACTATGAATGTTACAGTTTTAACAAAGATTTTTTTTTTGTTTTTCTTCCAGGATTTTTTACGTTTTTATGTTTAAATCTGTACATATTTTTTTATTTAATGCAAATTCTAATAATATGTTTGTGTTCCCTTTGTGTATTTGGCAAAAATGTATATGATAACGTTAATTTGGCTGGAACCAAATTCCTCATTTTCATAGCAATTCTAATACCTAATTTCCCAAAACTCTCCTCAGGGGTACCCCAGCCATTCCATGTATTCCTTAAAGTTAGCCACCAGCTCAATTAATTGATTAATGAAATGTTCCAGATAACTCAATGAGGTATTGTTTAATTGTTTAGCCTAACAGCTGTGCAAGTGGCTGCTAGTACTGGGGTGACTTTAAGCAACGTTTTGAAATGACTAAGCTGACACACTATAGCATGATATTGTGATTTTACACCAACATGAAGATCTTATAAACATTGTTTTTGTTGAATTCCTAAGACATTTGCATAGAATTGCAGGTATGAATTTTCTGTTTTTTTTTTTATTCTTTTTTAACTTAAAATAAAGTTCTGCAGGGATTTTATGGGGTGTGACCTATCTGGGGATTAGATACTTTCAGCCTGCTGCAGTTACCTGAATGTAATGCTGCATTCCATTTGCCCTCGGAACTCGGATTCCGAATTTCAAAGCCAGACGTGACGACATGCGTGCTCTTGTTTCTCGGAGATCCGAGAAATATCTCGGACAACACAGAGGATCCCGAGTTCAGAATCCAAGATGGCTGCGTCCTTTATCAACAGCGGGGAAAGTTGTAGTTTTATCCTGTTTAGGCACTACTTCTCATTTGTCGCACATTAAATCACCTGCACACACTATACCATCCAATTTATCTGTGGACGTGTTGCTACGGAGTTTTATACGTGAAGCACCGCGCGTAATGTGTTATCAAGTGATAACATCGTGATTAGTCAGATTATTTGTCGGATTTAAGGTAGTTCGGGCTAATTGTAAGTGAACGAAGATAAAGGACATTTAAACTGAGGTACTTTTTGATTTATAAGCCTCCTTATATTATTTGTCTTTGAAGTCGTATGGCAATTACAGGCGAACCTGCCCCCACAATAAAATTTTGTGATCCCTAAATTCCATTCCTGTTTAGGTAAGGAACATGCACTGACACGGTGTATTTCCGCACCCATCACATGACAAACCATCTCGGGGATGAGAACCTCAGTGCAGCTATGTGGCAGGTGATACCTCAGCACCATACTAGTCCAAATGGACCAGTGTGAGTTTTTTTCCCAGGGACTAGGGTGCCAATTCTCAAAGTAGAATTACTGCCGGCATTCACGGGATTTGAACCCACAACCTTCCAGCTGCTGGCACAGATCCCGAGCCTCAGAGCCACCACTCCAAAAATGAACTTTTATTCATAAATATACTATACATATACTATACTAAATAAATATACTATACTATATAAATATACTGCATTTAATAACATTTCAGGAAATGCAGATTGCACTGGATTTTTGTCTGGATTCCACTTTGAGGGAGAGAGTCCTAATAATACAGGATGCAAAGGCTGAATCCTTCACTCAATGTGATGATATTCCTCAAAAGCACATTGTAGGCCTTTCTTTGGTCAATGTGGTGCACGGATCCATCCAATGGGGATTACTTCAGCTCAGGAGGATGAACAAAATGAGCAGAAGGAAGGGCACTACGATGTGGTGTCAGGTCAGAACAAAATACTGCTTTATATCATTAATAACTTACATTAGGAGGATGAAGGGGACATGCCATCGTCATGCCTTCTCTGTCTTACACATGCTTTTTACAACCTTCTAATATGAAACCAATAGTTGATAATCAGCCAGGAGTCATATTCATGCTTTTCTTTTCTTATTATGTTAAATACCCAGGTGCTTTTGTTGACACATTAATAAGCTTATTGAAGCTTAGCAGGTTAAAAGTAATTACTGAGGAAATTAATAAGATTTTTCTTGGCCATAAATTAGTAAGATTTGTCCTGGTGATACATTTATTGGCAAAAGATCACGTTTTCTTTGTTAAATGCGCAGCGGAAGTTGGTTGTCACCCAAACGTTTTATTTTGTGAAAGCAGCATGTCTTGTGGAGGGCTCAATGAATTGGATCTGAATAAGAATGATTTGAGTAGAAATAAATACTGGGAACAACACCATCCAGAGTAGTAAAGCATTCCAGTTGTTTAGAGGTCAACTTATACATGTGTATATAACTTTAAATGCATTTGGTATTTTGGTGTGACAAATACTTTTCCTCTTATGGCTGGCCTGATATAGCCAGGCAGCATTGCCCTGTGCGTTTTCTGCTGCCAGTGTGCCTGTCTGCGAGCGCCAGACGCTGCGAGCTAGTCTAAAATTAGCGCCCTGTCACCCAGTCATGCTCTTTACATGTTCTGTTGCTACCTCCTGCGGTTTGTCATGCTCTCTTCACGTGGTTTAAGAGGGTGAGACTGAGGGGTTTACTGCGGTTTATAAGCCTTGGCAGTCAGAATCACAACAAACGTTTGGAAACCAGCCAGCCCGAATTGTTGCTTCTTGCTACTGCTTCAAAGTGACACATTTATCGCATACTATCTAAACATGCTTCTGAATGACATCTGTTATAGCAAAAGCCACTATTCTCTATGGGATGAAAAAACTACAAGTTGCAGTAGCTGTTCTCAAGTAACAGTCACTGATCTGGGATTTTGATGCTGTCAGCTTCCTGTTTACACACCACCTGCGTAAAAAAAAAAAGAAAGTAAAATTACTCATCATGCCTTCCTTTTTACTGTTTCTCTGTTTCAGAGTGTGGTACCTGAATGGTAATTACCTTGTGGTTTTGGTGTCAGCCAGCATCATTCTGCCCCTGGCCCTGATGAAGCAGCTGGGTAAGTTGCTCTCTCATGGCCATACTGTCTCCTCGTTCCTCGTTACAGCGTTCATTATTGTGGAGTGCTGGCAACATCCAGGAATTTTGTCCCCGAAGTGAGACTTGTGGCAAGTTTGAAACTTGTTCATATTATCATAAGAATGAAATATATAGATTCTTTCCTCATAATGCTTTAGGAGTCTACAAATAATTAGATATATACATTTTCAGCCATATATTCGATCACCCACAAAAAAACATGATAATATAACATTTCTATGCTTTTAATTGATTTTAATATTCTTTGATGGCATATTCAGCTTATACATATTACTCTGATTATATTTCTTGTTGGTCCCAGTGGATATGGGGTATTTCTTCTTTTGTTAAGTGTGGATTTCCCCATATACTTCATTAAGACTGCTTTCTGCTAGTTCTGTCAAACTCCTTAAGGCAGATGCAGTGCACAGTTATGCAAGCACCCTGAATGTAGTGAAAATGGCTGACACCAGTAGTCAGGTACTATGAGGCAGAAAGAACTGGTCAACTAAAAGTCTCTCCTTGGCATGCTTGCAAGCAGATTAATCTCAAAGAGTTTTCTCCTGTTGCTCTCTTTTAACCAAAAGAATTTTGGTAACCTGACACTTGAACTTGCTTGGTAATTCTTGAGGTCAGTTGTCCTGTCTCTGTGCAGCTGTTGTCATGCCGCTCATATACATGCCAAATAATATGTGCAGGTCTAGTATCTGCAATCTGCCACACAATTGGGGTCCATGCTGGTCATGCTCTTTTATATGTCTATTTAATGAGAGTACAATTACCATACACACTATTCAGTGGCCTTAATGAGTATTTTCTGTCTCTGCTGCTACACCTGTGGTGTGCCAAAATTCCAGGAACAATGCAAACTTTCTAGAAGTTTATCACTGTGAGCAGACTTGCCTGCACAACATGCAAATATTTTTCTTCTTGCAGAATTCCTAAAGACGTTTCTAAGGTGTCAGGGATACCTAGAACTTTTGCTCTCAGTATTTGAAACACAGAAAGTCCATTACTATTACATTGTTTAATGTCTGTTGTTAAATATATTCATGTTAAATATATTAATATGAATTGTTTTTATGTTATTAATTGTTCCTTCAGACCTAAAGCTGTGATAGTTAAATAGTAAATTATTGACAGGAAGCTATTCTCTGATACATTGTTACTGACAGTAGCTCTCTAGAAAGTCTTCACAATTACATTCTTTGTCACGTGCCAATTGACAAAGTGAAAAAAACAAGAACACTGAGAGCTACACAATTCAACTGCAAGAGATGTTAAAGTGTTATTGTTACCATTTTTTGTTCGTAGAATTTAATACATCACCTGGTTGACTTGATAAGATATTTTTCAGTGTTCTTAAAAAGTAAAAGGTATTATGCAGTCTACAATACCTATTAGACTACAGTTTGGTGTGGCTGCATTTGTCTCACTTGCCTTAGATGAAGAGGGTTGCTAGCCTAATACTGAATATCTTCCCTGTGATGTTTTAACATTCAGGCTATTTGGGCTACACCAGTGGGTTCTCCCTCACTTGTATGGTATTCTTCCTCATCTCGGTAAGTTATCACACGAACAAACATAATTATAACCATATTGATACCTTGGGAAGCTTTCTAAACAAAAAAGGTCTATATACTTATTTTATTCATTGAAATAAAGGGATGTGGGGGATGCATGCATTATTTAAGCTATATGATCCACTCCACTTTTTTGTTTCTGTAGGTCATCTACAAGAAGTTTCAGATTCCTTGTCCCTTTGATGACTACTCAACCAACAGTACGGTAGTGCACCTTCATTCCAATAGCTCTGAGGCTTCTGTCGGCTACCGCCTTGGCCACGTGGAAGATGACTCCCACTGCGGTCCTCGCATGTTCACTCTCAATTCACAGGTAGTGCAAAGTTCAGATGCATTAGCAGTGCTGCTCAACTGCTTCTTTAAATGTACTATCCACATTTTTACCCATCACCTCTAGACCTTTATATTTCTTGTTCTGATATATAGACTATAAAACGCTTCGGGCGTTTTTGCAAAGTGATTGACTTTAATCCAGCCACTAGGGCTACCATTATCATTCTTGTCGATAAATCTAGTACTACAAACTTCATGCTTATAATAACATTGTCATTTTGAATATGCTGAATATGCAGACAGCATTCCTCCAGGACATTCTACCTTCTGTCTAAGTCTTTAGGCTTCCTGAAGGCATGTTCATTGTTGTGATCACTGAGTTGTTGGTCATTCTGTTCCTGGTTTACTTTCAACTTTGTTAAATGCCCAAAATAGCTCAGTTAGGTCAGTTATCTGCAGTCTTCCTAAAAGTCTTTGCAGCCACAAAATTTGAAGGTACCAGTACTGTTTCTGTCCTACTTTTTCATTGTTCAGATTCCACATACAGAGAAAATGCCATATTCTGAACAATAATTATATTGGTTCTTAGAAATATATGAACGCTTTTGAAAATTTTTCTTGGTCCCTTGTCACAACTCTGCCAGCCACTAGTCTGTGACATACTGTATTAATTAACTGCTGGATCTTTTGTTGTTCGGAATCAGAATACTTTTATTATCCCAGAGGAGATTGTTTATAACTGCAGACTGCATAGTACACAGGTACACAAAATACAAAAATAGAAAGCCACAATACCACCTACAACAGTTTCGATATAAGAATAAAATGTCCCTTGGAGGGCAAAGTGGTCCGTAACTTCCATTTGTATTAGTTGATTGTACATTATGGGTGGTTGACTGGACTCCTCATGCTGTTTTTTCCATTTTTTATTAGACAGCGTACACTATCCCAATCCTGGCCTTTGCTTTCGTATGCCACCCAGAGGTGCTGCCCATCTATACTGAACTGCGCAAGTACGTGTGATTTTTGTTGCATATATGCTGCCCAGGTGTCGGATGTAACACATTCCGGAACTAAAAATGGCCTGCGAACCTATGCTTATATGTATTCCAAACTTGTAAAAAACTATAAATCCAAACATGTGCTGGGAGTGATGAAGGGTTAGGCTGAGAGTGTGGTGTATTGATGGTGATATTTGACCCATGTATTTCAGCCCTTCCAAGAGAAAGATGCAGCATGTCTCCAACGTCTCCATTCTGATCATGTACACTATGTACTTCCTTGCTGCTCTGTTTGGATACCTGACCTTCTATGGTGAGGGCGCCAGAGTCACTAAGTGCTTTTCACACCTCCTGTTCTCTGCATGTGGATGTTTTGGGCATTCTCTGCTTCTTGATTTGTATTATTAGGATTATGTCTTATAAAAAAGAAACATGATCTGGGTAGCTGTCTGTATGAAAGACTGTATAATATTACCAACGGTTTATTGAAACATCTTTTAGGTCACTTAAACATGAAGAGGAAAGTTATGTAATGACGCCCCCTGTAGATCATTGTATAGTATTACAAGTCATTTCCTCTCATGTGTCCTTCTGCTGTAATAGGGTGGATATATCCGATTCACAAAACAGGAAATGTAAATAGAACATGTTTGTTTTTGTGTCCTTAATTGCACTGAATCACGGGACTGTCCATAGTCAGCAGGCCTGAAGTCTGCCCATGCTACCGTTTACGCAGAGACACTCGATCTTCCAGCATGTGTCTATGCCGGAACATCTCACTCCTGCTCTCCCTCCAGACAAAGTGGAGGCGGAGCTGCTGCATACCTACAGCAGGATCGACCCCTACGACACCCTGATCCTGTGTGTGCGTGTGGCCGTGCTCACCGCAGTCACGCTCACCGTGCCCATTGTGCTCTTCCCTGTGAGTGGCCCGCTCCCTCTGAGCTCCCGCTGCACTCTGCGCCCTCATCTGTCCTTTCATCCTCCACTCTGATTTATCACCTGTCAGTGAGGTGTTAGTAACTTGCCCTTAGATGGGTTTAAATATTCTCTCTTTCTCAATTGCCAGTAAGCAGTTTAACTCTACTTTGGAGCAGAATAACATTCTGACTGGCCATTAAAATGTGATGACAAGGGCTGCCATTTCCATTTTTCATCCACCCCCCCCAGGTACGACGGGCCATCCAGGAAATGCTGTTCCCCAACAAAAGCTTTAATTGGTTAAGGCACATTTCCATTGCCGTCATCTTGCTCACTTTCATCAACATGCTGGTCATCTTTGCTCCTGACATCCTAGGCATTTTTGGCATCATAGGTGAGTGTGTTCATTACCAGAGCAGTGCTTGCCCATATTTCTGCATTACCGTCAGCTCTTATGGAGGTTTTTTCATGTGTGTCTCAGATGTGTTTAGTTCCCACCTACTCCTTTAAATTAGATAAACATAATTAAAGTTTTTTATTGATGTAAGTCCTATTATTCAGTGTA
>JABFEA020000110.1:26526985-26564804 GCA_019775915.2 Cyphomyrus plagiostoma
GTTTTGGAAGCCATTAAGAAAAAAATGCTCTTCTTGTTTTATCCTGTTCATTTTGTGTTTAAATGCTAAAAAAAACAGATATAGGTGTAATTTTGGAGACTGGGAACCAATTAATCGGTTTTCCATTATTTCTTATGGGAAAAATTCGATCAGAAATCGAACTTTTTAGGATTTCATCCGGAGTCCGGAACGGATTAAGTTCAAGAACCGAGGTACCACTGTATATATGTGTATATATATATATATATATTACAAATGTTAATGGTTACTCAGTGGGTATCACTGCTGCCACACACCTCCAGGTTGGAGATTCAGTCCCACCCATATATATGTAATAATAATATGTAATATTACTAATATCCATATATCTTACACTCAAGGGGTGTTCCACAAAGCAAGATTTCTTGTTTAACACTTAAGATAGAAGTCATAACTGTCCAATAGGAATGCTCCAAACTTTAAGTCTTATTGGACAATCATGACTTCTAGCTTAAGTTAACACAGCTAACTGAGAAGTTCTGCTTTGTGGAATACCACCCTGAGATCTCATTGTATGTCTTATTTATAAAAAATATCTATACAAAGCAAGACATCGCAAAGTAATTTCTCCAAGACACAATACCATACTCTTAAACATTACAGCTATCTTGCTGGATGGGCAGAAGAAAACCACTTCAGTTCCCAAACCTCTCCTCAGGGAGAGCTCAGCCATTCCATGTATATTTTAAATTTCACCACCAGCTCAATTGATTAATAAATTAATTTAATTAATTGAATAACTCAGTGAGGTATGTATTAGCTATACATGGTGCGATAGGGGTTGAGTCAAAAAATACTTGGGTATATTGGATAGTTGCTGAGATCTTAAAATGGCTAAGCTGACACACTTTGAGAGACATAATATCAAAGTTTTGTACCAATATGAAGATCATTTAAACATCATTTTCTTAGACTGTTTAAGATTTTTACACAATAATATATGTCATAGTAATTTTAGGCATGTTCTCTGCAGGATATTAAATTTCAATTTCTTTATTCTGGTGGTACAATAAATGATGTATTTTTTCCAGTAATAACAGTCTGTGTAATACTTTCTTATCTTGAATTAACAATAATTTAACAGCCTCCCAAACTTCCTCAGGATTTTTAGAGACCACGTTGAATGTTTTTTTTCTTTTTCAGTTACCTTCACCCTTGTTTTCGTGGTGCCACACTTGAACTGGCCTTGTCCCATTAATGGAAAAAGACCATTTGTTTAAGCAGTTCTTGCTAACAGACAGATAACGTGGCAGACATAAGTCAATAATTTGCACTACTTGTAAACATCACCTCACGTTCCGCAAACATACCGGGAAGCTGTATGGTGGATTGGGGAGGGGAGCATTTGCTGGATAGATGTTGTTGCTTTGAATACAGGGTGCCTGTGAGATAGCATACGTGTCTGGGCCTGTTGTCCCAGTTTACTGTCCTCTGTGGGTTGTTTGTTTGTAATTGTTATCCAGAAAATTGACCCTTGTACTTATACATCAACAAAAACCTTCCAGTTTTCAAGTAAACACTAAGTCCCTTTTCCAGCAGGACATTCAGTGACTATACCTAGCATGCTACATACTGCATTACCGTCATTTTTGTGGGGCAAAAATCTCAGTGACCGCATCTGTTTGTCCACCATCTTCAGGTGCCACGTCTGCTCCATGCCTCATCTTCATCTTCCCTGCAATCTTCTACATCCGCATCGTGCCCAAGGATGAGGAGCCAATGCGCTCCACCCCCAAAATTATGGTGAGCGTCTACTGTTTCTCCTCATGCCACACATCTTCGGAGCTGTGCAGTCTCTCTAAATATGATCTCAGACTTTGCTATTCAGGGTAGTGAAAATATCCACATTAGACTTAGTTTGAAGAATCAATATGGCTTCTTTGTCCCTTATCCTGCTTCTTATCTCCAGGCTGCCTGCTTCGCTACTCTTGGATTCCTCTTCATGGTAATGAGCCTGAGCTTCATCATCATTGACTGGACAACCGGGAGCAGCAATGCCAGCCGTGGTCATTAGGTTCCGCCTCCATGTATGTGTGTGTGCGTATGTTTGCATGAGTTTATGAGGGCGGACACACAGTGCCACGGTGAACATATTTTTCAGTTGCTTTTCGTTTATTTCAAAGAAGCACTATTCCCTCCAATTGCCAGCCAGGCTGCTATGAAGCACCGCTTGGCCAGTGAAGAAGGGCTCTGGCAGCTTTAGTTGTTTTTGCTGTTCATGAAATAGCACTTATCTAACCCCTTAGACTTTGTGTTTTTTAATTGGTTTATTTTAAAGAGCATTATAAACATTATTAAGAAATATAGTTCAGACTGAAGCTGGCTTGCAAAAACCCACGGATATGCATACACACATACGCACACATGCATGTTTTCCTCACCTACCATCCCTGGACCTTATAAACGATAGATTGTACTGTACAAAGACACAGATGGAGGCTAATGGGTTTTGAGATGCTGTAGCATACTTATTAGAGGAAAGATATGTAGTATTTTGTATATTAAAACTATAATGACATGCTATGTTGTAATTAGGACTTGATAATTGTAGTGTGCAATAGTGTGGAATGGAAGTCACAGGAGAGAAGGGATAATGCAGCAGGTCTGCAGCACAGGGCTGCTGCCCCAAGCTCAGGCTGGGCCTGGTGCTCTCATACACTTTTTGATTCTCCCTCTTGGATAAATATTTGGAGTGACGCAACACGGCTTCAACCAAATATGGCAGTGGTGAGATGACTATATTTCATTATGCCCGTAATTACAGTATTCTAACGGCAGGAGGAAACGCGAAAGAGGACACTGCTGCATGATAGGTATTTTAGAGTCGAGGTTTTCAACTCTTATTTAACTGGGGATACCCAAATAGACAAGGGCAGGGGACCCCCTAGCATTAAGGCATTTGTGACTAAATGACTGGTAAGTAAGAACTCCGGAATGGAGGGGGGCAGCAGACCTTGTACAAGGGCTCTGCGGACCCCCGGAGGTCCTAGACCCCAGGTTGGAAACCACTGTTTTTGAGTTAGTAGAGTGTGTTTTTAGTGTGACTGAGTGGGCTCAGGTGACTCGTTAAATGGCTTACAGCTGTTTTCAGTCTGGCAGGATTTTCATCCTTTCTTAAAGGCATGTTTCTCTTTGAGCAGTTCAACAACACCAAACTAAAGAAATAAGCTCATAGGTCATTCATCTTTAACAATGTCCACTCGATTGTTTTCTAGAGAAGCACTTAAGACCGAAAGACGGTTATTGAAATATGAAGAATAACCTGCTTCTTGTTGGGAAAAACAAAAGGTATCAAAGTAAAAATAAGATGGTGTCTATGCACCAGGGTTGGTGTAGTGGGCAAGTTAATATAAATACTCTATAAATCAAGTTGAAAGAGACAAGGGCCAGTGAAGTGATGGTATGTGGCTCTGACAGTTAGGAGCCTATGACAATGACATACATGCATAAGTACTGTAACATCTAACCAGGTAAACTTTGATAGCTTGCATGTGGATCTCAGCAAAAACATGGATGAATTAAACTTTTCGGTAACACTATGTGAGGGGGCACAAATAACGTAGTAATAAATCCTTACTTCAGGCATTAGTTAACCAGAACCAGAAGTGTTAGTTACATACTGATCCCACATTCATTCATCATTAATAAGCCATAACAGTTCTCATATTTCATTATTAATTCTTGAGTATAAAGTTATTTGTGCCTCCTCAAGTAAAGTGTTTCCAGCTTTTTAAATTATATTCAAGGCATTTAATATAACAGTCAATAATTTATACATCTGTTCACTTGAGACATAATCAATATATAAAGCAACCTAAGATTTAACTTATTCGGCAAATAGCTCCTTTGCTGACTGTAGATTAATTTTGTTTGTCAGATTACTTAAACTATTGGTGCTGCCTCATAGCTATGGAGTGCAGCTACCTGCTCCATTGTCTGTTACCCAGCAGTATGTTATATAATAATAAGCATAAGTTCAACCGGGTAAAGGAAGCGACAGGCAAGCAGTGATGACAAAACGAAAACAAAGGAAGTACATATGAATAACCTAACAGCAGCAGGCTAACCTAAGGCAAATGGGTGAACAGTACTTTGCTTGGTCAAGACATTCATTAGAAGGATTGTTGTGATCCTTTTGCAAACTGTGTAAAAAGACGCTGAAAAATATTTGCATTTTTGAACACATATAAATATAACCACTACCTAGCTGTGGTCTGCGTACACCATTACTGTTTTATCATGTACTCTTTACATAAAAATCTGAATTTAGACAACAAACATAATCACTGTAATACTTCCAGAAATATTTATTATTAAATCATTTTCAATTATGAAACATAATTGTGTTCCATTTCACGTCTGGAAAATAATCTTCACAAGTCCAATTTTCTTGTAATAAGAACTGAATTTCCATTTTGGATTTTCTCCCACATACTAAACCGCTATTGGATGCCACTTGCTGAAAATATCCTTCACTCAAAACAACACAATACAGCAGTGAATAACTGCTGCCTATCGACAGTCGAGGAATGCAGGGTCAAGGATAGAAGTTATATATGATAATGAAACAGGGTTTATTTGTATCCTAGTTTCTGCAGTTATATGATTAAGTGTTGTTGAGTAACCCACTTATGTAATCATATATGAACACTATATAAAGTTCCTAATACGACAGCATCCAAGAACTTGCATTTATATGGTCAGAGTAAATTATTTTGACAGTAGTAGAACTGCCATAAACCAGTAACATATTAATTTATAAGCTTCCTTGGTTGGACACTTGGAGAACTGGGAGACTGAAAAAAATGTATGAAATCACAAGGTTCATGTATAAAGTATAGATTGTATTGCTTTACCTACTTATTTAGGCTTTGCTTCTGAGTCTATAAACTGATTTCTAGGCTTAGAGCTGTGTAATAAAAATGCTGTTTTGTATTTCAGTATTTTATTGAATTTTTTTTCAACAATTAAATGGAAGTCCCTTCCTCTTTTGTGTTCAATAATTGAACTTAATTTATGGGCTTTTGTGTATGTTTCCATCTGTACAGGTTTATTACTGCAAAACATGTTCCTCTTTCTTGAAAAAGCGTGCATCTGCACATTTTAGTGAACTATTTGAGGTTGTTGTGTCTGGCTTATGCTGCCACTTATTTATGCTGACTACAGAGCACCAATAATTCTGTTTTTAAGTTCACTAAAAATTTGAAGCTTGCTTCTTTTGTGCTTGATCCGAAATGACTGCTTGGGGCATCTTTGTGACCCGGACCTATCAGGATTGCATATCTAAAACGAATGAAGACCTATTTGTATCGGCTGCCTGTCCAAAAGTTTGGCTCAGGACTAATACATTTTATATTTTATTTCCTTCTTTAGTCAAGTGGTAGATTCTGGGTTAGAGCGGAATTTTGAAAGGTCACAGCAGAAATGTATAACTTCTGCCTACCGTGCTACTCATGTAGTGGTATCAATGAGAAACACTCATATTGTGAAAGCACATAGTAATTCTATTCACGATGATTTTACATTTCACCTTACAGGTCCCACTTAAAATCACACATTTGCCCTAAAACATATTTTCTCAGTTACTTGTGAATATTTATAAATAACAAAAAAATGTATTTATTCAACTGATTCTACTGAGTTCTGCGAGCAGTGATTTTAAGAAAGAGGAAGAACTGTTAAAATGCTATATCCTTATTATTATTGGACACAGTGGTTTTGTAAAAAAATAATAAACTTCTACTATATGCAGTACGGCCCAAAGTTCTCACTCTAGCATTTGAGCACCATCCCCAGAAGCTGTGAGGAAACTATTCTATTTTATTCTATTCTATTTGACTGGACACTAGAAACTGGATACCTGTTAATAATAATACAAGACTTTAAAACATGCTAATGTCCCATGCTACTTATGAATAGCTTTTCTTTGGCAGTGGCTGTTTTCTTGATCATAAAATGAATGGTAATAAAATAAATGTATGATTTTTGCCATTTCTTGGTATATTAGGCAACATTTATATACGATGTATATAAAAGTAAACCATTTATATTCATTGATGCATATCCAGCTTGTATAGTGTAAATAGTAAAAAGTTTTAGTTTGACAATAAAAACAAATGTAATCATTTGTAAATGTGTTTCATTTTCGTCTTGCCTATAATTTCTTTGAGTAAATTATATTTCACACTAGACTTGGTGATGGCAGTCTTAGATATTACATATCTTTGTCATTTGTATTTTTTCCACATCACTTCACACAAGAACTCTCAAATTCATCCTAGGAGCTTTTTTTGACTATAAAGGTCAAAATTACATGCATATTTAAAATTGGTCTTAAAAAATATTATCTATCTACTCAAATTACTGGCATCCAAAATATTCTGCTTTCTTTCCTGTTCTTCCTGCCATATAGAATCCAGCCTGTAATAAACGTTTGGAACATGGATGGATGGTCGGTCTATTCTGTTCTTGAAAAAGTACAACACAAGATGGCGCAATTTTATCCAAAACAGAAGACCAGATAATCATTTTAGACATCCATGCATTAGTTTGCTACTTATGTGTCGCGCTATTGTTGGATCCTAGCCCAGGCAGCATGGACCACAAGGTAGAAGTAAACTCTCCACAAAGAAATGCCAAACATGTTCATTCAACCGCCAAACGACATCCGTTCATATTAGAATGTCATAATTCAAAGTATATAGCCTAACGCAGCAACATATTTTATATGGGACTTATGGGTTAAATGGACACTGCAAACAGCCCATCGAATACGAGAGACTCTAGCTATTAAACGAAATAGTCTACGGGGTAATTATATGTTTTATATCAAATCTGCTGCGGTTCACCTTCGGTACCCCCTGCCCATGGTCTGTCCAGAATTAGCGATTGGGCTACACGCAAACTTGTTTTGTGCCCATATGCTCCCGTTTTTTTTTGTTAGGTCAATCCTAAATAGGGTCACTCGAGAACTTGGAAATAGATGGACGTGTCCATATAAAATAGGCTATGAAATACGACCAGATGAAAGTTCCCAGCGATTTCTATAGTCATCATAGTCGAAATTATGTGTAGGTTTTCAGGAGTGTTTTGCGATATTCGCTCTCACCTTCTACTGCCTTTTCGGCTACAAAGTACACATTTATGTTACGTTTCATATTTTCTCAGTTCCTGCTAAATACGTAACCAATCCCCCCGTCGTTCATCCAAAAATGCATCTTTCAAGTATGGCTTTAATTTCTGAGAAATTGGCGGCATATTGATATTAAAGATGTCAATAAAACATTGAATGCAAATACATAATATTTTAAATCTTAAATCGGATTTGGGATGTTTAATGTTTATTACATCGGTCGATCAGATGAGATCAGATTACCATTCGCTAATTTAAACACATTTCTCCTGGATATATAGAAAGAAAATTCATAGATCGATAATTAATTAACAGCAATCCGGAAAAGTACACCTTCCATTGCTAGATTTTTAAAAATTATATTTAAGACTCCATTTCCCATAATGCAAACGAGGTGGGCGTCGTAGTTGACTAGCGGCTGCTCGATGTGCGGGCTGCTTACGAATTCTTAGCTTTTGGTTGAATGGGAGGAAAAGAAGAACTTCTTAACGGGTGTGGCGACAAATAAAGCAAAAAAAAAAAAAATCATAACGAAATCAATCAGAGCAAGAGGAGAAGACGAAGCTCGATCCCCATATAGAAGAGTTCTGATTTGGAAAATCTGGAGGAAATAGATCTGTGGAGGAGGCAGGTTAACATTAAATCGGAGCGATTGGCTTTGCTCTCTGGTGTCTCATTCGGCCACTAAGCGCTGTTTCTGCGGCTGGGATCGACGTGCTGTTGTAGCTCCATCGCTGTTCTTCCTGTTCGTATATCTGCATGCACGTAGAAATTCTCTCAAGGAGCCTTTGCCCGGGTAACTTTTCTGGGTTTGGGCGATACTTTGAAAAAAGTGATAATTATTCCCAGGTCAGAGTAAACTGGTGAAGTGCCATTTAGCGATCGCGATCACGTTTTAGCCACATTGTTAAAGTTTTAATCAATTAGAAATATATATTTTCTCTCCTCTTGAAGGTCGATCAATTTAGCGTGTAAAACAGGCCGATTTAAAGAAGATTGAAGATACTTTTAAGGATTTTGCAAGACCTACGTTTTATCCACGTTGATGCAACAAGGAAATCGTCTTTGTATTATTTACAAATAAACGGATTTTCTCAGCCACACGGCACGATTACGGAAGACTGGTGGACTGAGGACCGCAACTGCCCCCGAAAACGGCAAAGGCGAAAGTGTATTTTAATTCTAAATATTTTGAAAGCACAACTTTAGGTCTTCGTGGCTTTTCTCGGAACCATGGGCTGTACTGTAAGCGCCGAAGATAAAGCGGCCGCCGAGAGATCAAAAATAATTGACAAAAATCTTCGTGAAGATGGAGAAAAAGCGGCTAGAGAAGTGAAATTGCTCTTACTAGGTATGGATTTAATATATTTTAAAGTCAGTTTTATTAATTAAAATTAACTGTAGCGCATTGAATAGCTGACTTGCTATTTACGCGAAAACGGTTTTGTTTCGCTCCTGTAGACCTCTGCTGTCATTTATGGCTTTATAAACTGTTGTATCAGATCCATTAATTTAGTCAATCATTCACTTTACTGATGCACTGCCAGATCTACAACATCCTGAAGCAAACAAGTATCAGAGAGCCTGCTTATGTGGCAGCGACGATTCTTCAATGTCTTTGAAGTTAAAAGAAACAAAGACACAGTTTGTTAAACTGCGCTAATTGCTACAGCTGGCTAAAGGAAAAGCTTTGCTGCTCATTAATAAGACGTGTGGTAATAAACAGGACGATTACCCTGGGCGATATTTTTACACGACGCTGTTATTTTCCGTGTGACTCAGTTATTCGGTCATTCGCTTTCGTTTCGGGGTAGAAATATATATTCAATAAAACCTTGACTTTAACCTTTTAGTCAAACATACGCGATCGTTTTCTGTTTTTTGACCATGCACTCCTCACACTATAGCAGTACCCCGAAGTACCCTTTAAATTTGTTGTTCACCAAGCTGTAATTGTAAGCAAAAATAAATGTTTGGCTTGCAAATACAAAACATATGGCCTGGTTCCGTATGTGCCATAATTATGCCGTGTAATTTCCAACCAGTCGTGTGTAAACATCTTCGGCAATCGGATTACAATCCACGACACTGACCATTTACATGAAATCAATTTTGAACGACGGGACAGAAACGGATTACATCGTTTACTTAAGTGTCAGTGCAGAGGCATGAGAAGGAGTCAGGACGCGAAGCCTAATTGATTCAAGGAGCGGGGGCTTGATGGTGATGCACGGCCCCAGTGTCTGTGTTCGCATGACTTATTTCCTGCCTGGATCATCAAATAACAGCTATAAATGTGTTGGTCCTTTTTACAGGCCTTTAATTCTTAAAGTGTCAGTCTGGCGAATTGACAGCCCGATGAAAAGGGACATTTTTTAATATGTTGAATATTTAGTTGTTTCTGCATTAAGCTGTTCCGCGGTCTGTGTCTGTGTGGCGTCATGGGTCTTTTGAGCTCTAAGAATAATTTAAGGAAAACCTTTCATTTTTGGGGAAATTTAGTTTCTGTTGGTAGGATGGTATTTTGCTTAAAATACACAATTAACATTAAACTCTGTTTAGAAACAGCACGCAGCCTTGGATTTGTGACTTTAGTTAGTCAGCTGTTGCTGTTTGTACCAGAATGACTACATTCCCGATTCCACTTTCAAGAATGTAAATATTACATCTGACTTATTTACTTTCTGCACGTAGAATCTAGAGTATAGGTTAACGAATGTACTGCATGCTTTTTTTCTGCTCAGCTGTGAAGTACTTGATTTGCACTATGTTATGTATTTTGGTCTTTGCTTTTACTTCAAACAATTTTTGGTATAGTATTGTTTAAGGCATATTATATCCATTTTTACTAATTTAGTTATATAGGCCTAGATGGGGGGTCCATTCTCCCAGATTTTGGCAATGGCTCTTGCTCTCCATATTGAAAAGATGTTCAGGGTGACTTAGGATACAAGTGAAAACATGAAACCCAAAGTTCTGAATAACTGTAATCTGTTTTCCTGCAGTCTGAAAGTGTAATATGACTTCTTTTTCCATACATCATGTCACAAAGTACAGAACAGGAAGCACACATAATGCTACTCAGAATACTGATCTCTTGAATTCTGGCAATAGGAAAAAAATAGTTCCTAAGCCCCAAATAATGAATAGCATTGCATTTCCATTGATGTCCTGATCAGGCTGAAAACAATAGGTAAAATCAGACAGGAAGCCTACAGTGGGTTTGCATAATAGAAGATCAGCAACCATTCACTAGCCAGATTAAAATACACTTCAGATGAAATGTGGAGAAAAGAAGTAGTCATGAAGTTCATAATTACAAAATTAGGGGAAAATTTTATTTGACGTTGATGCTGTTAGAAAATGACTTATTGTATAACTTGAGTGAGAAACAGCTGAGTGTTAAATCTTGATTCAATATTTTAGTCTTTTTTTTGTGGTCTCCTCAAATATTAGTCAACTTTTTCTATCTAGAAAGAATGGAATTTATTTGTTTGCGGATGTTTGTATATTAACCCCTTGCCTTAGTACCAGGGGTATAAAGATGCATCATGATGAACTGATTATTAAGTTGGCTATTCATATGGAAGTAAATCTGTGTCATCAGAATTTGAGTTTTTTATGCCTTTGAAATTCTAACATTGAATATTTATACATTTGAAATATGCATCGGAAATTGACGGTTCGAATTCACATGCAAAAATACGAGGTTAAAAATACAAATTTCACATCCGGGATACCAAAGCTAAGCAATCGAATCTGTGGCTGCGTTTGACTTCATGCAGCCAAAAAATGCACTGATAGCTTGTTTGATGGCTAGAACACTGCTTCAGTTCCTAAACCTCTCCTCAGGGGGCAGCTCAAGAATTCCATGTACATCGTTACAGATCCAGCTCACCTAATGAATTGATTTAGTTTAGTTTATGATGGAATAGTGGTTGAGTCAAAAAATGCCGCGGTATGTTGGATGGTTGCCCCAAATGACTTAATGACTTAAGCAGAGGTTTTGAAATGGCTAGCATTTGCATATTATTGTATATTGTTTATCGTATAGGTTTTGGCCGATACCTGCTAAAAAAGTCAATATATTGCATTGGTCCGATGTGTCAATCTTGGCTGATATTGCCAGCCAGTATTTAAACAATGTTATCATTGTTCGAAGTTAACAGCACCAGAGCTGAAGCCACAATTACTAAAATAAGAGAGATGATTGCATTGGATGATCAGCCATTTTCTGTAGTGAAGGATGAGGTTTTGACGACTCGTTCACCACTTAGAAGTGGTCTCAAAGTGCCAGTCCATGACATTTATAATTCATTATTAAATCTGGCCCGCATATTCATTTTTTGTTTTCTGCATTTTAATGTTCATTTTAATGTTATTCTGCTAATATCTGCCGGCAACCTTGGCGAGTTCCCCTACTGTGAACCCCCACCCCCAATCAAGCAAAGCTTTCTCTTTTTTTGTATACAGGTCAGTAGTTGACCTTTTGGCACACTACACTGGTGTGTTCTCCCTGTAAATAATAGCATTGTATTCAATTAGTAGTCTGTAATTAAGTTCCCAGGGTAATATTTGTGATATTTTTTTCATTGTAGTTCAAAAAGATTTTAATTTGATTTAGATTAAATTAACCAAATAGTTGGGTAATGTTATCGTGATAGAAATGAGCGAATTTTCTGATGCAATGAAATCTCTCAATCATAATCCAATCAAATTACCTTGTGGGCAGTGATTTACACCCCTACTTATTACTATGACATCAGCAATAGGACATGAATTCCAACTAATTCTGCCCAGCTGAATCTTGTCCTGCGTCAAACAGAGATATACATAACCTAAACACCAATGCATTCTCTGATCTTTATCCATTTCACAGTTGGCAATACAGAAAAGATCAGATATGGCCAAATTTTATCGTGGTTGAAATGTGGCAATAAAGCATCTTTCTCTCCAGAGCTCTCCAAGTGGAAGCACATTGATGCCGGTACATTGCAGATGGAATTGGACCAGAGGCATTGCAGAGACCAAACGGATTAGTGGCACTGTCTACAGCCTCAACAACTGTTTTCAGATGTGACAGCAAAGCATGACTATAAGTCTGTGTTGGGGTATAGGTACCGTCTGGTCTAAGTCACAGTAAGGTAGTTCTGCAAATCTTTTTTTTGTGACTTGGGGAAAGTTGAAGGTGAGAACTAGGGGAAGTAGATGGGGAGACGAGTGTCTGAATAAAATGTAAGCATAGTGAGTATAAAGCATTTGTGAAATAAAGGGCTGTTAATTTGACAATAATCAGAATTAAATTAGTTTAAATGTGCTTTTAAGATAGCTTTCTGCTATCTTAATCATTGTGTCTTCCTTCATTTAAAATAAACAAACCAAACCAGAATGCTACCACTTTGTGGTCTCAATCTTGCATATTCATCTTTGATAGTGGCACAAATTTTGTAGCATTTTTGGGTCCTAGCCAATGTTAGTGGATGGTGTGATAGTTAATGTTGTATTTTATGTAGAAGAAACTGGTGTTAGCCTTCTACTTATTACTAAATATAGCTCAGCAGATTGGACCTTTCTCAATATCGTTATCAGTAAGTGTAAGGCTACCTGTTATTGATCTCTCTGCTTACATTTTTTTCCTTTCTAGTTTAGGACTACTGAGTTATTGGTAACTCGCTTCACCCAGCACACTCATGAAGGATTTGTGGGAAATGTTACCATTTCGTTAGTTTTTGAAAGGTTGCTGTGGTTGTCGTGTGAAACTCCTGCCTATGGCAGTGCACTCCTTTGGAGTGTGTTTTTGACAATTTCCTAATGGACTTAACTGTTTTT
Organism: Cyphomyrus plagiostoma; assembly: GCA_019775915.2. Taxonomy (NCBI): domain Eukaryota; kingdom Metazoa; phylum Chordata; class Actinopteri; order Osteoglossiformes; family Mormyridae; genus Cyphomyrus; species Cyphomyrus plagiostoma. The sequence continues at coordinate 26,539,986 of JABFEA020000110.1, forward strand.
GCACATCTGTTTGCTGCAAGTGAGGTCTCTTTGCCCTCAGAGCTTCAAAGGGAGTTGCCCCCCATTCACACCCACTAAAGAAATGTTCTAAGTTTTTTTTATGTCACTCTCCAAAAAACATGCTTTGTTACTTTATGATATGAGGTTTTTCTAACACCTAGCAAATATCTACCTCATCAACAACAGGAAGTGGAGTGAATTGCTTTACTTTAAGTGTGTGCAGTAAACCTCTGCTCATTTCCATGTCCTCATGGTTTTTGTAATGCATATGGCACCTTAAACACTTCCGCAGAAGGCGGAAATGTAACTGGGTTGTAAATTAGACAGAGATACTGACAGTTGTCTTTGGCTTCGTACACACCTTCGCCTGTTGGGGTTTACAGTCACATAGTTAATCTCTTTTGTGATGGTTTTGATTAAAAAAAAAGCGTTTCCTCAATTCAGATCAGCTTCAGATCTACAATTTGAGAGTGATTGTAGGACTAGTTTCCAAACTGATCTGTGTACTGTTCATGATCTCTTCTTGGAAATGTTATGTCAGCTTGTGTGTTTTGAACATGTTTTCAGAGACTCATGTGGAGCCATTAGTGTTATGATGTATGTGTTTACATACAGTGTGTGTGTAATAGGGCTGGGCATTATATCGATAAAATATTGCATTATTATTATGATCATCAAATCATCAATTTGAGTATGCTGATTCCTCTCCCATTTCCCATGTTCTTCTCAGATCGCACTTAATACTCCGTGACCTTGCTGGTTCTGTAGCCAGTGTCAGTGTGCAGATGAACTGCAGTTCTAGCCATCGATAAACATTATGTGAATTCATATTTATCATGCATAATGGACTTGTGGCAAGACACATTTAATTTTCTAATGAAAAAAATATTGATATTGGGTAGATTTTTATGGACACAAGAAGGGTAATGAGTTGTTAATTTCTTAGTATCATTTTTAAAGAAGTGACCAAAACTGAAAATGAGATTTGTTGTGCAGCAGAATATGATGTTATGGCTGGAAAATGAAGTATAGGCAGTCCTGCTATAACATGACAGCGTTTCCTGAGAAACCTCAGTTTCGCTAATATCACGTTCTGGGGAATGTCGAATGCTTCATAACTTGGTAACTTACGCCAAACTAAATCAATCAAATAAATAGTGATGCCAGTGGCCAATAATGTAATTATATGCATTAATTAATAAATTAGTGGATCATGTCATAAATATGTCCTATGGGTTAGTATTGGGCGGTATAAACGATATGCGATATAAATTTGGCCAACGGGAGATATTTTGATTATACCGTCCTACCGTGGAAATTTTCCCTCCTCGCCCACAAAGGTGAGGTAATGAAGTCGCGTCAAATAAATCATTTATTTATATGATTTATATGAAAATTGTTTATATGATTATTGCAGCACCTGGTAGCAGAGTCCTTCGCAGGTCAGATTTTGACAAACCGCACCCGCCCATACCCGTTATACTTAACCCCGTATCAGAACCGTTATCTGACAAAATAAAATTCCACACCCGATCCGCTATAAATAAATACCGACACCCTACCCGCACCCGAATGAAAATCAGGTTAAAAATTAAAGACACAACAAACGACCAGTGACATGTGCAACATCAGTTAAAAAGGCATAGCCAAATGTAAATCTCGCTTAACAGCCTAATAATAAGCAAAACAAATGGTAGTAGCCTACCTCCAAACTGAAATAATGTTTGATATTGCCATGTCCACACACAGCCTTACCAGCTTGCAATTAAATATTTTAATAAAACTAATATTCTATAAAATGTACATTAGGCTACCCTGCACAGTACTGGGTTTTATACGTTACCTACGTGCACTGTCCATTTTCCTTTGATTACCCGATTGGAATTACTACGCGAAGGCGAAGACTAGTGTTTGGTGCGGTGCTTTATATTACTGTGTAAAACGGATATCCTCCACAGTTGATGGCATCAGCTGACTACTACAGCATCCATTTCAAACAACTGGAGAAGATCGCACGCGTTTTTTGAAAATGAAAATGGGAGAAATTTAAGTGAATGCGCGTGCAGGCATAAACTTATATGGATTTTATTTTTTATCGTCTTGAATGCAGGGATTTTGTCACTAAAATATAGCCCTAGGGTATTTTTTGTTGGCTCATGATGTTTTGAAAACCGCAATTTAGCTCTGCTGCGTCCGACCCGACTCAACTCCGTATAAGACAGTAGAATATTTTTCACCCGTTTCAACAAAATTTACAGGTCACCCGTCGGGTACCCGAACCCGTGCAGGACCTTTATGGGAGAGGTGGTCATACTAATATAGATGGAATTATGACACTAGTCTAGTTCTGTGCCTGGTTTTCTGCTTACCTATACAGTTTACAAAACCAAGCTGTGTTTTTAATACAAGATAAAACCAGCGAAGTTACACGAAATGTTTTCATATTTTTTCTATAATTGCAGATTTGCACAATATAAACATTCTACGTTCATGACTACTTCGAAATGTGTTAAATTTATTATACAACTTCCTGCTACAATGCCTTTGCGATGGGCATATGTTACCCTTTCAAAAACAGTTGCATTGAAATTTACAGATCAAATCATATACCGCAATATATACCATCAACAGTCTATGGTTCAAATTATACCGTAATATTAATTTTATGCCATATCGCCCAGCCCTACTATGGGTCTTATTTGTCTTACAAGAATTGACTAGTAACTACTTCAATAGGATCTGTGACCCAAACGGATGCTGGGTATATATATTATGGTGGGCTTTACCTGGGGTGATTTTTTTTTTCTTTTTTTTTTTCTTTTGATGACTTTCTGGTCAGAACATGAACAATATGAAAGTGAAGTTCATGTGAACTGTGTTATTGTGAAAAGGCATGGCCTGCTCTCACACGCGATTGACTTTCGAAAGTGTCTTGATGTAACCTATGAGTTTCTGAAACTGGAAGCACATTGGAGTTTATGTAGCCGTATCGTAGTATCACACACGGTGCTGATATGCACACATCTCATAACAAGACATCACGGTGCTTTGTCCCCTTGAGGATGAGCACAGAAGAGGGAGGAGTGCTTTCCTAAATGTCAAATTTTGATCCTGTCTGCAGTCAGGGTGGACTACTTTCCAAGCAAAGTTCGGCTGCATCCACTTATCAGACTCTGAGCGTCACTTGATAAGCACTGCTAAATTGTTTGCTACTTGTCTCTGTATGTGGTACACCCCAAAGCCAAATTTGGCATTAAACCATAAAAATACAATAATGGCTTTTGTAATATTTACATATTTAATGCAAGTGGTGTACAGCAACTGGCAGTCAGTGCTTTCAGTGAGACCTTCAACCTATTTTTAAATACTAAATCCTTTTGTTAGTTTCACCAAGGATTTGAACTGACTACCCTTCAAGCATATAAATAGGTGAATTGGTTGTGCTGGAGGTTAAATTTAGCTATGGACACTAAAAATGATATTCGGAAGTACTGACTTCCACATTGCTGGTTTTACCTCCGGATCTGTGAAACGTACACAATTTTATTTTTGTTGTCCTATTTCATTTTGACCATAAATGGCAGTGTTTGTTCCTTTTATGCTACCAATTCAAAATATCTTTCTTTGATGTTGCAGTAATCACTTAAAGTAAGTGTTGGGAAAAAGTACAAAAATGCCATAAGCCATAAACCTCTAGCCTGGCAGGATTTCAGTCCTAAATGATATTAGTCATTGAGCGCACTTACGAATAAAATGGATATTATCTTACCATAATTCATGTTTATCTAATTTCAGCATGCTGACAGAGAGCATCTCATTGTCCAGAGTGCTTCTATTTATTTCCATCTCTGTCTCACTCATTATTACATTTTCATGTATTCCATTTATTTAGATCACACAAACAGGCTTTTACCAACTGAACTGCAGGATGAGAGATTCAGTATTGCTTGTGAATGCTAAATTGACGCTGATCACCCAAAGAAAAATCCAGACCGGTATATATGAATTACATTTTTTTTTTCCCGGCAGGAAACTGCCTTATTCCTTAAAATTCTTGTCATACGGGATTTGGCTTCCGGAAGGATGGAAGGAGACAATTTGATTGTGCTGAATAATGCTGAACTGCTGGGGATGGCTTCTGGGTGCGAGGGAGGGGCTCTCTGGTGTGTCTGATGCTTCCTGAAAGGAGAACGTGATGGAAACGGGAGATTTAGTATTAGGGCTGGTTGGTTGTTCCTTATTCAATAAAATATTTAATTTAAAAAATATTTGCGCGTTTCGCAGCATAAATATACATTTGAATTTTTCAGTTTCGGGTTGGTCATATGTGCTAGAGACAATTAAGCTACAAGTCTGCGACACAAGACACAAATGCTAAACGACAAAAGACGAAACACATTCAGATACTAAAGAAAAAGTGCAAACTGCAAAAGTACACAAGTGCAAATATGAATTTTCGAAGATGTAGACCAGGGGTGTCAAACTCCAGTCCTGGGGGGGCCCGAGCCCTGCACAGTTCTTGGTTTACCTTCATTTAACACACCTGATTCAACTCCTTGTGCTAATTACCACCCAGCTCATAAGCTAAATCATTTGTGGTGGAACAGGGAAAGAACTAAACTACACAGGGCTGCGCCCCCCAGGACTGGGGTCTGACACCCCTGATGTAGACAACCATGAAGTCATCTAATATGCATTTCCTCATTGTTGTTTTGCTTAATTGCTCTTGTCCCTTAACATCGAGTATTATAACTGTCACTAGGTGCAGACTTCTGTAAATTAATTGAGCTAGCCAAAATGGCAGAAACTAACCAGCCGGGAGAAATAATGTGTGAATCAAGAGTAATGAATACAGTGACTCCCAAAAACCTGAAAAATGCACTCTGGAAATCGTGTTTGTGTTCCCCAGGGTCTTTATTGTGGGTTCCCCCCCAGTTCAGTGAATAAATAACATTGCTTTGGAAAATAGTCTAATTACCATATAGTATGGTATGGCATATGATGTTATGAAAAATGTAATTAAATAGCTAGTTGTAGCCTAATCCGAAGGCAGCTTTTGATGGCATGATGTTTGTTTAATTTTTAAAAATTTTATGGATGCATTTCTGTCATCTGTCTAATGGCAATCATTTTATAGATTAATTTCACTCTTCACTTCAGAATCTAGACGATTTTTTTTGTTGTTGCTGATGCCGTTTCTGTCCTGTGTGTAGCTAAATAAATAATCTGTTACCGTTTCCTCATTTTCCTTACTTAAGACAGTGGTAGGCTAACTTTGCAGATTTCACTTTTCATGGTGGTTGCAGACAACTGTCTTTAGGCGGTTATGTGATGGTGGGCTGAATTTGTAGTATTGTAATTTAAATATTGAAATTTCTTCAAAAGATTAAATCGGTTTTAAAAATGGCAATGCCTTGTAATAGGAGTATCCCAGCCCTAGTTGGTATGTACTTTCGTCTGTCATGCAGTAAGGAGTTGGATGAACCGTATCTCATTATTGCTGCTTTTAATGTTTTTTTTTTTCTTTTTCCGCCTTCTTATATAACTTCCCTCCGTGTCAGCCAGGAGACAGCCTTTACTCGAGTGCTCATGCTCTCGGATCGCAGTAAGGTGCATCATGTACCAATACGTCTGTTATGAGTGAGGATAGCACAGTGGGTGTGTGGGAGTGGGGGGGTCGCTGTTCACTTGGAAGTGTGGAGTGAAAAGAGTGCCCCCCCCAGGAAGCTGCACACAGCTGAAGACCGTCGGCCTGCTTCTGAAACCTGGCCACAAAGACATGAGCCCAGCACCATGCCGTGTTAAGTGCGATTTTGTTAGTCACCCTGCATTAAGCACAGGGGCAGTCTGGGGCACTTTGCTGGCTGTGTTCAAGAGAAGACTGCAACCAGCCTGTGCCATGACTGTTAATGAAGATTTAGTTTAGTTATGGGTATTTACTCACTAGTAATTCCCAAATAGAAGTGAATTGGCCAGCATCTGTTCAAATTTTTATAATGTTTCTTATATGTCTTTGTAAATTTCATAATTGCATATGTGGATAAGCATTTTTTGTCTGCATGCTACACGGTCATAAATATTACCAGGGTTCAGTCTAGGGGAATTTTTTTGTTAATATATCTATGCGAGCAAAACATTTATTATGGCGAAAGATCCAAGCTGTCTCACATCCCCAAGAAATCGATGAAAAAATATTCTCACGGGTTTCTTCAGTTGTATGATAATCAGCTTTCTAGCGGTTGACTGGTGTTTTAAAAATATGGCGTTAAAATCTTTATTTACCTGCCAATAAGCAGATGATTAAAGGATGCTTTTCCGGAAGGCATTGCGTCGTAGCCCATAGATGATCGATGTCTTCTAGATCGGAGGGTTTCATAGTGGGATTTGTATCCCCCCCCCCAGCCCATCATGACACAGTTATGGAGGTTTGCAGAAATGTTTTATTAATTGACACATTGTAAAAAGAAAAACTAATGTTAATGTGCCACAGGGTACGTTTGTGATCATAAATCTGTGGTAGGTAGGCTGTCTGTGCTCACTATTCATTTGGGGGGGGAGGTACTTGGTTTAATAAAGTTTGAATTCTCTGTCTTAGATGATGATGATGATGTTTGTGCCCATGGAAAGTACTTGAGAGCAGCAACAGTGAAGCACAGTACACCCCCCTGCTTGAATTGATTTGAATGGAAATACAGTACAACAATAATTTGGCACCTACTGTGAGTGTTGAGCAAGCACTAGATTGGCGTTTACTGCCTATATCAGGTTTGTAATATTATTTAGCCTCATATTCAGCTTCCATACTAAATGATCTGTTAGACGAGTCTTGTCCAGTGGTAAGTGCGGCCATTCCTGAGTTCCCTTAAGTGCTTTGAATGTCTGCTTACATTCTCCTTTGACACCCCCCATTTGCAGCCATTTTAAACAGTCTTATGAAACGGCTGTGGAAGTAACGTCTTTTCCTGCATTACCCGTCTGACTTCCTCTTTTTGCTGTTCTGCAGAGATGGATGTTAACCTCCTGGCTGCCAGAGTTGGGGAAGCTGGACACCCATTCCGTGGTGCTGTGTAACTCTGGGTGGAAGCCACCAGAATTTAATATTACGCTTATAAACACCCAAGGTGAACGTCACAAAGGCCTTAACTTGTCAGGAATGACGTTCGGCAAAAGAGTGCCCGGGAAATTAGTTACTTGATTCAGCGTTTGGTACATAACGACCGCTTGACTGCGACAGTTGTTGCTGAGATCACCAAGTCGCCAACTAGTCTCCATCCTGCTATGCATGCATCGCTTCTGGGTGTCAGGGATCATTAGGGACTTGTCGTGTGACTTGGTAAAATGAAAACGATCTGGAGAATGTTGCTATTACTGTTGGTAATCATATCCCACTTGGCACAATGTAATATGCCCTTTTTGGACATTAAAGGGATGAATGGTTTGAAATGAATTGATGTGTGGAGCTATTTAACACTTAAGTGCTCTTTCACACTGACTTCTGTATTTTTAAAGGCTTTTTTAGGCGGCTGTGCTATTTCCTATCCGCATTGCCTTCTCTAGGAACCTGCTGGAAATTCTTGTTTTTATTGAGGTTTTATTCAGTTTTTTTAGGGGGAGGGTGGGTGTGGAGCCTGTATTTTCCTTGGTGAGACTTCCTGCTGTGAGACGTCAGCCGTCAGATCTTTATTTAAGTAGGTTCCTGGACAGAAGGTATTTTTCTGTTATGCTTCCCACCCCATGGAGTTTGCCCTGATGTTTTGGTTTGATCCCCCGTGTTGGGTGGAGTCGCCATTTGGGCTGAATGTTACATGGCTGTTTACTCAGGCTTCTGGCCTATAGGGGTTCAGTGATAGAGGAGAACGACGGCAGCAGCATAGAACGGCCACACTCCCTTTTTGTAAAATATAGGTGGGTGGGATGCTGTGATTTCAGCTTCTGGAAAGAGGAGATAAAACAACTGCACACGATAACATGCATCTCTCTCTCACTCTCTGTCTTTATGTCATTACATATCTCTGTATTTGAATATTTGAAATGTTAACTGAATAATCTGTCTATGGCTGTTCACACCTGGTATTAACATGAATCCTAGGTGATCCTGTCACAAGCGGACAGTGCTAATTACAGGTGTGAACGCACCCAAATCAACCTGGGGGATTATTGAGATTGGATCACTCAAACCACATTTGGAGGTGATCTGGGATGCATTCTTATAGCAGTGTCAGGCCGCATTGGAGGACCGCCTACTCAGCTGACGTACAACACCAAAACATGAGTGTGAAGCTACTGGGAAGTTGGTTTGATATCGCGACCCATTCGCATGGAAACCTTGTCAAAAGTGCGCGTTAGTAATATTCTGTACAAATTCAGGAAAAATAATTTGTGTAAGAAGTCATTTGTTAAAGATGTTTTGGACATGGCGCAGATCACATTTAATGCACTTTGATTAAACTTATTTATGTCAAAGCTTTATTAGTATTGGTGACTCATATTGGTAGTAATTACATTAATGTGAAATTGAAGCATGTATGTAACAATATGTGTTCAATATAGGCCTGTCACGATAACAAATTTTGCTGGACGATAAATTGTCCCAGGAATTATTGCGATAAGCAATAACATCGCAGTGATGTCATATCCGCCAGTGCGAAATACGGCTCACTTGCTTCAGGTTTGAGGAACTATGAGCGCAAGAAAGGATAAACTTGTGTTTCAGAAGCTAAAATAAACTATAATAACAATTTCCTGAGTGCACCACGTCCTCAAAATACAAACGACTACAAACGAAAGTTTTCACACAAACCTCTGGGAAATTTCAGCAAATCCAACATATTTATACTCACATTTCATATAATTTTTTGCCACATTTTACTTTGGTGAATTTTACTTTAGTTAGTGAACACATCTGCCTGGCCAAAATTGATAACTATAATCGGATAATCATCATAACCGATTTTTTTCTTCATGAATGAATAATAGGTAGTAAAACGGACAGTGTCCATTGCAAAATATAGTTCAATCATTTCAAACACTTTTCAAATTACCGTACTGTACAAATTAAATGACTGAACTGTGTATAATTAAAATACACTATATAATACAATATAATACTGTACCTAAATATTAAATTTTATTTATACAGCATATCTTCACACCATAGTCTGAAAGCATTCGCTGCAGCATCTCCATGGCTCGTTTTATGGTTTATCATAAGATTTGAGTCTATATAACACAAATCTGAATATTGAACAGCTTTAATTAGAACTCTAACAAATTACCAGTGCTGCCATACTTTTACACTATGATGTTTGTTGTGCTTCTTCATGGATCTGAAGCAGCAACCTCTCCTATTCCCGTGTTTCTGTTTGACACTAAGAATAGCAAACACAGATTAACGCAACGTGTACTTAAGCACATATATAACATACTAAGTTAAAACATTCTCTGCTAGAATGATTGGGGATGTTCATAGTTACTTCATTTCCACATGCATACACTATCACTGTCCGGGAATAACGTCTTTTAGCGTGAGCTATAGCTAACGCCAGCCACAAAGTTGAACGAATAAGACTCCCCTTTGTATCCATGGATGTAAGACAAGGCTAATTTACTCTACAATACACTAATTTACTTGTCGGTGCTTTGGCGAAGGATTTACAAAATCGATGTATGTTGTTGATCATTAGTTTGGGCAAGTCTTGTAAACGACATGTATAAACCAATGCCATTTTTCAGAGAACGGAAATAAGCGAGTCGCATTTCCATGAACGCAGAAGCTGACGTGCAAAGAGCCCACTGACACGAGAATTCATGCCTCATCACTAGTGATGTCGTCCGCTTATGAGATGGTTCTTTCAGCTGATACTTTTTAGTGAATGATGGGAGCCTCCTCCTGTTCAAGAGCCATTTTATTAATGTTTGTAGAATTGTCCAGGTTTTTGAGCTGTCTAAACATTAAGGACGACAGTGGCCAGAATATGTTGTCTTCTGAAAAAGCCCAACCACGAGACGGCGTCTTATTTTTAAGAAATCAAGTCACGCTAATCAGCATCTGGTTAGTGAAGTAGTTATCCGTTACTTCTGAGTAATCGTTACTACTGAGTACTCAGCAGTCCAGTATTCGTTACTTAATACTCGTTACCCAATACTCGTTACTACAATGAACTTAAGATGTACGTACTGTATATCTTATGTAGTTAGAATGGCGATAGGCGACTAATTACTCCGGCCAGTCAGTGCAGTGTCCCAGCCCCCCCATCAGACTCGTATGTGGGCCATACAACATGCAGACAACATGCAGGCTTCAGATAATGGAAATCGGCTGCAAGTGCATGCCAGCCAGAACTGTCGCAAATAACAGTCCGCATGGCGAGTGCAGATTGGGCGGTTTGATCAGTCATTTTGTTACTGTCAGCAACGAATCCTTGAATGGCTGAATATTTGTAACGATTCGTTACAGCCTGGTATTCCTTATTTACTTACTTGTTACTACTCAAATCTACACCACTACATCAGGTTAAACGAAGGCGGGTTTTTTAAAAAGAGCCGTTTAGGAGCCGAAAGAGCTTTTAACGATGTTTAAAGTCCAGCTCATGGGTGCAGGGTGGGGATGGTTTGTGTTTCCATCTGGGACTCTTCCAATCTTGGCAAGTGGAATTTTAAAAATGTCTAAATATATAAGGGAAAATCCAGTCCAGAAACACTAATCATCAAATCAAGAGATGTATTGGAATATTCAGGGAAAGGATCTCCTGTCATAAGTTTTCTTTGTTGTCAGGCATTGTATCTCATGGAGCTGCTGCTTGTCAGATCGGCAGAGGGAGACCAGTAGGTAGCTGGAGGTGTCTTTAGCCCCCTTTGGACTGAGGAAGTCTTACAAAGGGGGGGAAGAAATGAGGGACATTGGGGTGACTTTGTACCTAAAATTAACCAACAGCTGTCACAACAGAATTGTCACAGTCTGCAAGCCTAAAGATGCTCTGTGTTGTTACTTTAGTAAAAGTCACTGTTGATGATATGGTTAGAACAAGTTGCTTATTTGTATAAGGTGTCGTCTTGGTGGATTGTTTATTTTTAGAAACCTTATTACTATTTAAGCAGATATCTGAAGAGTGCTCCAGCCTGCTCCATTTGGGGATTGTGGGGACTGTTGTCAGCAGATCTGGACATGTACATCAAGCCCTTCACCTCTAGGCTGTCTTCTAGTGTCTTCTAAAATAAGCAGCCATTCATAATTCATTACATTAAAAGGGGTAAATCAGATAGGAAAACCAGAGAGAACTCATTTGGCTACCCTTACACAAAGTCACTCTCTCTCCTGCAGAACAATTAACTTATAAACCTTGTGATGACTGCATTGATTCTTTTTTTGTAGTTTGTCTCCTGCCTTGCTATTTTTGTGTGATGTAGGAACACGGTTACAGTAGATGCATATTGATATAATACACTTCTGCGGAACATACTTTGAGGCTTGGCATCATTAAAAAATTATACTATAATATTTTTGTCTGTTTTCTTGATGTAATTTTAATAGCCGCAAAGACATAATCATCTATAATTGCTTTCTGTTAAGTTCCATCATTTTCGATTCATCGTATGTGCATTTCGCTCTGCATTTCACTTTGACAGTTTTGTTACCTTTTTAATGTGTACAACTCTGCATGTATAATATGGATTTTTTAACTCCCTTTATTGAAAAGTAAAGCAACTCTTCCCTCCAGGTCCAGATGTCTGACTGCTGTGCTACCTGCTGCACTAGAGGAAAACAAATCAAGTTTCTCGATCTAGATTCTTGCAGTTCTAAACAGTGTGCTTCATAAAATTAAAAGGGATGGACACGTAACGTGCATCTTGGACTCTGCTTCTCTAAGTTGCTTCAGATGTGGTCACCAAAGACACAGGAACATGGCTTTCCTTTAAAATCAAATCCCTACCTAATTAAATGTGAGGTTTTGTAGGCTGCATTGTTCAATGCAGATGCTGAAGTAGAATTAAGGTATGTGATTTATTGATTTATTCTTTTTGTCTCATACCACTGGATTATTTTTGTTGAGGTGAAGTTACTCTGAAGAATTTGAGGACAGGAACTCTTTTAAGACTTCAGTTCTATGTCTGGGACCTTAATCTTTCTCCCAAATACAGCCTTATTTTAATTACCAAACTGTGCTTGATCTTGAAATGTTGTAAGTTACGATTCCAGCCGGTCACTTGGTCTGAATTGCTTCAGTAAGTATACTGTGCTGTGCAAATGGTGGAATTGTTAATCACTAGTGAAGCACTAATTAAATCACAGTAGTAGTAATAGTAAAGATTTTTGTTCCGGCTGAATTATGCAGGTTCGCAGACCAGCTAAGTAGAGAGCTGGGGGATGTTTGTCAGCCATCACTGGACACACTTCAGCAACGCTTGGCAAGCCGCTATCTCACTTTTCTCCGTTTATTTTCTCCTCCTCATATTACCCTACCTTATTTCTTAAGGTTGCCTTCAGTTTCACAGTCAGGAATTAATTTGTTTCTAGGATAAGGGGATAGCCAAGAATAATCACCAACGATATGGGATGGATGTGTGAGTCTGTCATCGTCTCCCCAACACCAGATGGACTGCGTGTCTCCTTGCCTTGCCTTAGGTTGATATGATGTTTATGGCATCAGTTTAGCTAGGCCAAAAGACAGAGATGCCAGTTAATTGTTTGGGTTTGGTATGCTTTACCCCATGTCACAGTTTTATGGTGATGTTATGTGCGTCTGTACACATGCTTTCACTCTGTGTTGTGTTGATGTTTTGTTTTTTATATGCTTATCTCAGCCCTGTTGCATTCAGACCTCAGGCCGAACAGTGTTCACCCATTTACACAGGAAAAGACTGTTCGTAAGAATTTATTTGGGCATCTGTTTAAATAGAAGTGTGGTTTACATACAGGATTTTTGGTTGTACAGTCCTGATTGTGATATGTGATTCAGCGGCAGGCTAGATATTTACTCCCCACTGGGATAAGTTTGAACGTCTATGAACGTTATGAAGTATAATTCATTTATGGCAGCTGTCCCGTTATTTTTTTTAAATGCATCATATGTATCAACGATGTTTATTTTTTATTACCATGTCCTTTGAAAGAAGTTTTTGTATTTCAAGTGTTAAGTATAATAGCATCGTGTTGTGTGAGAGTTACGGTTCAAAACGATCACAGCTTTGTGCATTGTGGTGGTTGTGCTTCTTTTTGTTTGTCCTATAAGTCTTGCACCAGTGTCAGTAGTATCCTAGTGGCGTTAGTATCCTGTCAGGTGATTAAGTCAGGAGTCTGGCGGTGCCGGCCATCAGCAGAATTAATGGAAAGGAGCTCGAGTCATATGAGGCCTCACCAGCTCTGGTTGAGATGTGTGGGTGAGACAAGGTCATGGGTTGTCCTCTCCTGCTAGCCTGAGTGCTACAGCCTCCCTACCAATGACTAGAGAGGTCTTCTGCTTCTGGTGCCAGTCTTTCCCCGCTGCATAGCCGTTCTGAACGGTTTCCAGTGAGTTAATGACTGAAGTCATTATTTAGCAAGTTATTTGGGTCATTTTATGGATGAAATGTCTGAATGGAAAGGGAGCAAATTTTCCTGTTATTGTCGGCAGTCGTCCATCTAGGTAAGTGTTCAAGATCATAATTACTGCCAAAACACAAACAAGTTGAAGGCTTGGGAAGATGATCACTTCCTTTAATGTTTATGAAGAGTAGACTGGCGCCAATTTTTTTTTTCCTCATCCAAGTTCATCTAAGGGTCTGTCGGTTGGTCGGTCGGTCAGTTGGAGGGGGAGGGAGAAGTAGAGCAAGCCTGGAATTTAAATTAAGGTTGTTTGGGATTCAAAATGGATGGATGGATGGGATTCAAAGCCAAGGGCAGTAGTGAGGGAAAGCCGCTATCTACTAGCAGCTACTTATTGAAATGGTTTAGATAGGTTGAAGCTAAAGTGCCCATATTATCAAGGAAGTGGCTGAAAACGTTGCCTCTGGGTATCGCTAACATGACATGCTCTGTTTTATTTATATGCTGCTACTAGTCAGTAACAAAAATACTTGACTTGTTTTGATGCAAGTTTGCAAGCAGTCAGAAACAGATTTAAAAATTGATATATAAAAACAAGCGCTAAAACAGTTATATAGAAAAATGTACCCTTTAGCAGCCCTTGTAAAGTTCTTCTGGTCTGCAGAAGTGTGCAACATCAATACCTGCTCCACACCCGCCCCTAGGGACACATCTACTGTTACTGTGGACTTGCATAATGTAACGTTAGTCCTTTCATGACGAGATGCAGCAAACTATAATGACAGCTTTCCTCTATTTTGAAAGGGGGGGGGGAGATTATTCCCAGTTCACTGTACAGTGTCAGAGCTGTACTTACGGGTTTAACGGGAATAGTTGGGACCTTCTAATTTAATTAAGTTTGGGGTAAAGAAAGAAGAATAGATATTCCTTAGTTATCAAAAACTCAAACAGCCTGCGGTGATACAAACCGTCCTGGTTAAAGGTCTTGTGTTACAGTGGTTTCTGCTGGTATTTATAGTCCTTATCGCTGGCTTTATGATACCGTTTTGTAGTTTGCTTGCCTACAAGCAAGTCTTTCATTTCATTAAAGGCAAACGTAATTAGTTTTTATCCTAGATGTAGGGAAGACATCCTGTAGCTATATAATCACTTGCCATGCTTTGTTTAGCAAGTTTTAGAGATGAGCAACAATTAATAATGCATGCTAGATGGCTTGTGTACATTTTGAGAGAAGCAGCCGCAAAATATCACACAGAACAGTTATTGCAAATCCTTAGTAATAATAAACCCCTCTGAGTTAAATGGGAATAGTCTGTGCAACATAGATCCATTTGATAAGCTCCATTTATGGTTTCAAACAGGGCTCCACCTTTTCAGGAGCCCTGGGCAAAGCTTAACCCTCTGATGCATGAATTATGAAACATTCTAATGGCGGAAATGCAATTCCACCATAGAAAGTATCGCATTTGGGAGAAAATTACTTTTAAAACAGCTGTCCACTGTAGTGACCGCTATGCGCCAGAGGGTTAACTTGGGAAGCTCCACTACTACGAAAAATGACCATTTCACTTTTTCCGCAATCCTCTTCCTCAGTTTTCTGGCTTCAGGCAACCGCCTGTTCTGCCTGCAGCTAGAGTTGGCCCAGGTTTCAGATGTACCAAGCATGTTAACTTATCTGTACCTAATGGGGGATTTGCTGTTTTTCTGGGATTAACAGCTGCCGTGTGATGATTTAAACCAAACCTGTAAACACAAATATTTCAGAAATGATGCATATCAATTGGGTATGATCATAGCAATGATTAACTTCATTCGATTTACATTATATAGAAAATATAATGCATTTTTTTTTGTCAGCTTAATGCAATTAATTTTCTTACTTTTTTGAAGTACTTACGTTAGCGATCTGATCAAGATTTCGTGATCTCTCCTTTTCCCCCGTTTCCCAGTTCCTAATGTATATTGTGCCAGCAAAGGAACTCAAGTTTGGTTACCTCCCCTAAAAATATCTCCTCTCTTCTACATTTCCTCAGTGTATGATATTTGCCATCGCAGCTGCCAAATACACAATGAACCCTTGAGGCTACATGACATAAGGAATATTGTGCCAGCATTGTTTTTACTTTGGTTACAATCGTGACACGGCTGGCTTCGCTTTAAGAACCAAATATAACATCTGTCTGTCAGGGTCAGCTGCATTTAAAAGCAAAGTGACTGTGAAATCAAAAGAAGATTGAGGTTCTTCCTGGACTCCTTTGTGTATTTCCTACCTGCATTGGTGATTCTACTGGATGTGAAACTGAGAGCTAGCCTTCTGCAGTGTGCTATAGAAATACTGCAATAGCAGGATCAGGCTGTGTTTTTATACTTTAAAACCTAATTTGAGAGAAGCCCTTTTGGTATTGCAACAACAGTTCCATTCAGCCTGTAATCCTCTGTCCCTGAACCTCTGTCTGGTCTCTGGCTTTGATTCAGGGTATTTTGACCTATTAGGCACCAGCATATGCTGACGACCTTTTTGGTGTGGAAGAGGTCCCTCCTTTTTTTTCCTGTAAATTCTCCCTTTTATCCTGCTGAATGCAGAATAAGCTTTGGACGTCTTATTAGACCTGTCAGTCCAGCTAGCTGCTGGAGATGACTAAAGGGAGAGAACAACACGATGGAGAGGCCATTTGGGGAAGGAAATGGCAAAGTGGAGAACACAGAAGGACCCTGTGTTTGCTCCACGTTTCCATGTTCCTCCTGTGCCTTAGTTCTCTACTCTGCCAGTGACCTGACAACCACAGCTTCTCTGCCACTACTCTGAACCTGGTTAGCAGCCTTGCCTCGCTACAGTGTGAGATTTTTAGTATTTTGCGATTGCAATGTTCTGTTGTATGCATGTGAATGCTTTACTTTGCGTTTAAAAATGTAGGCTAATAGAATTGCTGTTTCAGATTTATACAGTGTGCATTAATCATACAAACTTGTGATGTTATTTGTGTTATTTGCAAATTCCCGTTTAAATTCCTCAGTAACTGCAAGGTCCATGCGCGCATGTGAACGATCAGAATTTCATTTAAAGGCTTTTTGTCACATTCTCCTCTGACAGCAGGAGGTGATAATGAAAGCGTCTCATAGATGAGTACCTGACACTCTCGAATACTTCGTTAATAATATCGTTATTAATATGCTTAACGGCTGTGTCCATCTACGGCAAGCTACTACGCCTCTGGTCCTGCATTCTGCAGTAGGGCCTTGGAGATATCACTTGGCCTTCTGCGTGTGGCTCTGAGATGGGACTGAATGGCTTGCAGTTACCCTAACCCTCAAGAGAGGAGGTTTCTGAAACCAAGCATCCATTAAAGCAAATGTCTTCATAGCATATTCACAATTAAGTAAGAAAAGCCCCCTGCCATAGGGTAACTGCTGATGCCTTATCACAGAACTTGCCACCACTGTATATTGCAGTGAAAGAGTAAGCTTAAATCTTCCTCTTCAAATTATTCAGCGATAATTCCCTAGACTAAAACAAATCTTTCAGTATATAATTTTACTTGCCTTCTTTTAATTATACTTCGGAATGGAAGCTGAAATGGGATTTAGCTAGTATAGAAATCTGTGTGTCACTGTCCTTATAGGTCAGCAGGGCTGGTGTCATACAGCAGATTAAGTCTTTAAATCCTTTCAAAGCATCATTGGTTTAACGGTGTTGGGAAGATGACCAAAATGCATTGATTATTGTTGGCAGATGCCACTTGCAGAATTTCTGAATGTCTTAATTTTTTCTTTAGATACAATCCAAGTATGAATTATTTTTCAGTATGACCAGCCGTTACAATCCAGTTTGTCCTCTGTACTCCATGGTCACCATGCAGTGACATTTTGTGTGTGTGTGTGTGTGTGTGTTTGTACGCTTCAGTATATAATTTACTCGTAGACCCCAGACCCAATCTCTTCGATTGTCGTCTTTTCATTTCCTGTGCTCTGAGAGTTGAAGGGTTGCCATAGCAATATGACTAGGAGTTATTGTCCTGTCAGCCATGCAGCTGGCAAATTTTTCTTTAAGGTTCCCACATGACATGGCAATTTTTGTCAAGCACTTCATGAAACCCTCTCCCAGATTACCCAATATATATATTGATTCCCCGCTAATAAGATTTATATTTCCCTTTAGGATGTGTAAATTCAGCACACGGTTTGGTGGGGAAAAAAATAGACTGGAATTCTTTTATGGGCTACTTTCGACTGATGATAAGCAGAACACAACACAAGGATCTCTAATGTAGTGTGGCATTATTTGTTTGTTTATATAAAGACACTTTTATCCACTGTCTTTTGAGGGACCTTGGGATCAGTGTAGCAAATCATTCTGTTTATTCCATGACAGACTGTGTCTCTGTCTCTGATTGGATGGTCCTCGTTTTGGTCACCTGGACTCATGTTGGTAGGTCACAATAAATACTGTCCTCCACAAGTGTTGCATAATAGCTTGAAAGATTGAGATTATCCTGAAAGTATCTCATTTCTTCAAATATTTAGGAAAAACGCACATGCACGCACACACAGCTGTAACTCTACTGGCTTTTCATTCCTTTGCTGCAGTTTGTGCTTTATGCTAACAGTGAGGAAGGGCGGCACTAGTAGAATCATTAAAGCTTTGCCCTAATTTGAGTAATTAAGATGATAAAATCCAACTCTACAAATGGTACCTTTTCAAAACTGCCTCTTATGAGGGAAAATCAAATGTGAGAGAACATAAAAGTTGTGTAGGATCTGAACGAGCTATTTGGGTGGCAGTGACTTCGGTTTGACTCAATAGCTACTTCCAGCAGGTCATATGCTCCTTGGAACGGTGCCGCTGACCTTTAGCCGCTCAGCATTACTGCACGTCGTAAGGCTGACACTTACAAAACAACGGGGCCTAATGGAATGCTGCTATAATAGCAGAAAGTGTTCGGCTAGAGGCCCTGGCCTGTATCTCCTTCATGTCACTCCTGGATATAATGAGGCCAGGGGACGGCTTCTCCTCAGTCATTATGAGTTTCTCCCTCCGTAATTATGCGCTGCCATCTGGGATAATTGCTCTCGCCTAACTGAGAAACACAACTTATGGAGAGAAGACGTTTTGAATAGTGTCATCTGTGTGTCTCCGTGAGATGGAATATTTTCAGATTATTAATAATGCATAATACGTTAGTAAATCTTACTTGATATGTTTAGGGAATTGAACTGCTAGTCTTGGAATGCCTCCGTATTCAAGCTCCTCTACGTTTGAGTAAATGTTGCAGCTCTGCTTCTGTATTCTTTGTTTTCAGGGGCATGGAGCCATAGACATGTGAGAAAGGGGGGATAATATGTTTGCATTTGCTCTCATGCACTCTGGATAATTTTTATGTCGTTCCTCATCCCAGCTGGTTTGGTTAAGACATTCTAAAGGCCCACAAAATCCCCCAAATTGCACGGATGTTTTCTTTTGGACATTTGAATTACATAAGTGAAGCCCCTGAATGTAATTCATGTCTTTCAGTGTTACTGAAATGTTTACAGGTCTGGTGATCGTGCATGAACTCTACCTTTGTGATGCAGGAGAACCGGAATGATGAATCCAAGTTTTGACAAACTGGAGTAATGAGTCACTCTTTCAACAGATTTGTGTTCGGCCAGAACAGCCAAAATATGTTTTAGGAGATGAGACCCTTTGGGCAGTGTAGTGATGATGTAAAGGGACTGCCGCAAAGGCTTGAGCAGGGTAGCTTTTGATTGGCTGGCTGCCTGAGATGCTGTGCTGGCAGCTCCAGTGAAGCCACGAGTTGCCTCTCCTCTGAAAAATTGAATAATCTATAGAGATGGAGGGAGAGTGAGGAGATGTAATTAAGCCCTCCTCCGCAACCTCGCTTTAATCATCTGATTGGTGGCACTTTGACCCCCTTGTACTCATGTTAAGTCTTTTATCACTGTCAGCGTCTGGGTTAGACAGGACCTCGGCACTCACTGCTGTATGCTGGTTTCTCCGCCACCTTGAAATTAAATAGTGTCCCGTTTAAAAATGGCATGGCTGCCATTTCATGGTAGACGCTACAGTCAGAGGTTTATCTGATGTGGCAGTTTCTGGAAATGGCAGGTTTTGGGTCTTGTGTTTTACTCATTTGATTACCTTGTTTGCTAGGAATTAGGCATCTTATGTGTCACCTCTTACAGCACAGAAAAACGGCTTGTCAGCCTGTCTCTGTAATTGTCTTAATGGCTTGTCAGTGCCTAAAGACTACAGGAAAATGCAAGGAACATGAAACAAAGAACCTGAAAAAGATGCTATTATTTTTAGGTCACTGGAATCATCCTGTTATAATTTAGAAGGCTATTAATAGGCAAAGAGCTCTTTCTATTTCAAAATTAGGCAGTCAAAGACTTGTGTATGTGAAATATTCTGTGCTTTAAGCTGGGCCTCTTTTTTTCATTCAAATTGTTGTTCTGTAGCTGCTCATTTAGACGTGAAAGCTGTTTTTTTTCTCTGCCTTTTGTGACCCAGACCATTTCGCATCATGTGAAGAAGGCAGAAGGCTAGACTTGGTACAAATTTTCCTGTAACCAAGCAGAAATCGAGTACTGTGTAAGGGAGGGAGTTTTGTTCTGCTAAACAAATAATTGCAGTGTCTTTCTGACAAGAATAACTATGTTTTGTGCTTAGATGTAACATCTTGTAATGTTAACAAATTATACCTAAGTTGGCTCCCGGACAGCTGCATACTTGTAATGTATTATCTGCCTCACTTGTACATCCTTTGGGATAAAAGCATCTGCTCGATAAATAAATGTGATTATACCTGCTGTATGCTCAGCATCTTTAATATTCAGAACTTTTCATTGATTTATTTTTTTATTTTTATTTTTTTTGCAATATCCACTGACTCCAAACTCCAAACAGTTGAATGGATGATGTCAGGATTAAATTTCATTTTTCCCCGAGGATAAACGATGGTTTATGATTTAATGCCACTCATGCCTCACCCTGCCTGTATCTCACTCGGAATTGTTGTCTTTCTTTGAATGAAGTCTGCATTTCTTGGAACTTTTATTTCCTTTCCGGCATCTTTGTGGACGTGTAATCTCAGTTCACTGTAATCTGCGGTTTTTTAGTGTCCTTTGGTCATCCATCAATGCTTGATAGTTCATCATATATTGGATTAATTGGTACCCCATAACCCCATCTCAGGCCACTGGCAACAAGTACAGCTGTGGCTGGCAGGCTAAAAATATCCCACTTAGTGTGCCCACAGATAGCCAAAGCTGATTGTTATGTGTTCTGTCACCATGCCGGAAGAATAGGCTCATGCTTGCCTGTGTTTATGATATGGGGTGTCGCGAGGTGAAATGGAGAAAGTGTGTTGCTGTACAGCTCGGATTTCTCATTCCACTGGCTCTGTGGCTTTTAGATCTTGGCTGAGCTGGTAAAGATGGTTGTTATTAGTTTAGTTGGCGTTTTTCAACAGCTGGATATTAACCTCTCTCATGTTAAGTATGCTCTTAATTTAAAGAACGGGTAATGAAAAATTTGATGTCTTAAAGCCCATCTGTATAATGACTCTGCAGCGAGCTGTTGTCCTAATTGTTGTAAATACTGGGAGCCTAAGCACTTTTGAGAAGTAAAAGGAGGATGACCTTTAACCTGTTTCAATGTATGGACTTGGCACAGTTTTTTTGTGCATGACTGTCTAGTTCACTGTGTAGCCTGATCTCTGGGCGAGAATGCTGTTGTCATCATGGTGAATTGTCTGTTAGAATAGGAGTCTCCATCGTTCTTTTACAGTGGGAGCTTCGTAAAATCTGGGGGGTGGATGGAGATAGTTAGTTAGTTAGTTAGTCAGTCAGTCGTTGGGGGTGACAGTAATAGCTGTTGAATGGGGAGGGTTTGGGGGTGGGGGAGTTGAATTAAATCTTGGCATCCATTCTGTAGCAGTGCTCGTTGTCAGAGACAAAACCCAACTCTTACAAGTATTGTATACAGGTTAAAAGAAAGTTCTATCAAGTGTTATCCAGGCTACTTATTGGGTCCATGTAGGCTGCTTGTAGCTCATGGTTGACACATTGGTGACTGCTGACTTAGGATCTACTCTAAGGCATTGGGGGAAAGCATTAGGGTGAATAGGGTGAATGATTTGTCCTTTAATAATAGCTGACTCCTTGATTAGCAGTTCTGATAAACTTCTTGATGTCTTATGTGGATCTACCTGGGATATGCCGCCAAACACATTTTCTCCACATCCATGCTCAGCATGTGGTTTCTCTTGGCCATTCTGGTTCTGTCAGTGCTGTCTGTTTGAGGTTTTTTTGGCAGCCTTTGCTCTTACCCAAGCTTCAATCTTTTTGGGAACTTCTGTAATGGTAACCTTTTCTTCACTTGCATAGAAAGATGAGCCAAAAACATTACCAAACAACAAGCAAACAACATTGATTTGTCTTTTAACAATGACACATGTCAAGGTGTGGGATGTATTAGATTGTAAGCTCACATTTGGTACTCATAGTTGATGTGTTGAAAACAGGAAATGGACAAGGTAAAGATCTGGTGACTTTGATAAGAGCAAATTCATTATGGCCAGATGACTGGGTCAGAGCGTCTCTGAAACAACACTTGTAGGGTGGTCCTGGTCAGTGGTGGTGAGTACAAGCTGACAGTGATCCAGAGAGCAAAAATCCATAAACCATAATTAGTGTTGGGCAGCCAAGATTAGGTTAATGTACAAAGGCTATTCCCTTTGATGCAAGCCACCAGAAGGGCTTCTGTGACGCACATCGCAGATACTTTTAATGATGTCACAGGAGTAGTGTGTCACAACATACAGTGCATCAAGTGTGTTTCTGCATAACCATGGATCAGACTTGTTCCAACACAGCTGCTTGATCGACTGATGCTCGTTACATATCCGGCAAGATGTAGCAGAAAATGGGATTCTTTAAGCCTTCATTTGGTTTGTCAGGCACATTGAATAAATAACATTTGGGATCATCTGGTATAGGTCATCACTGGGCTATGTTGATTTGGATAGAAATGGTCTTATGGCCACTAAAAATAAGACAATGTAATTGCATTATGTTTGTTTTTGATTTATTTATTTGCAGAGGGAAGCCTTTGGCAAAAATGGTTAAACATACAGTCTGGGTTTCAAATGCCAAGACTCATCTTATACAGTTAATAAAGCTGTGCAAGTAAATAAAAATGGGAATAAGCAGGTACAGATTGTAAGAAGCCTCAGGTAAAAGTATTAGCTTAACAGCTAATACATGGGACCAATACTATCATTGTACTTTTAACTTTCTTTTTTGGCTATATATTGTTACGTCTCTGTTAAAATCAAACGGAGATTGTCTGTCTGATTTTGTAGTGTTAACGGAATTAAGTTTTCAAGTATCTGCAGTGTCAACGGGCGTGGGGGTGGTTTGGGCCGAAGCACAGGAAACAATCACTCTTAAGGCTGGTAGAATCAGCATTTCCTCAACAATTAAGATGCGGTGGCACTTTGCCAGTGCAGGATGTATTGCCACTATTAACCAAAATTGCTTTTTCCATTTAGCAACATTGTAAAGTTGTATATTTTGAGTTCAGTACAAGATGGCGTTGCTTTCAAAAGTCAAATTTCCAGATCCCGTTCTAGGTCCTGTAACATACATCTGAACTGAAGTTCCATCTTGGAAAAAAATTAATAGAGTGGCAGGTCCCACTCTATAATATAATGTGTATAGCCTACCTAATCCATTCCTTGGAGGTACAGTTTGTGTCTAGTTTACATGTACACACGCATGTGTCATTCACATTAGTGATGTCATGTCCGTGTTCTGTGTTAAGGCTCAGTTAGCCAATTACACTATGCCTACTTCAGTGCAACTGAACCATGCTCTGGTCCTCCTCTTCTAGCAGGTCTGGGCACGGTTCAGCGTACTGTGTATGGGCTCGTTGCCAAGCGATCGCACTAGTAACACAAACTGGACTTTGGGGACCAAACATGCTCAGGCATGGTAAGGATGGCCTAGTGTCATTACACCCTGTGTAGCTATGTCTCCTTCCCTTTCAGTCACTTACTGATTACTCAACTGCTTTAGTACTGAAGCTTCTATGTGGAATAACTAGGGAGATATTAATTTTGTATGAAAGTTAGCCCTCCCTAGAAATTGGACTGACTGTGTGTTTGATTTTAGAGTTCAGTTTCCTTCAACTTCTATTCTTTTATTTCAGGCGTTGTTCAGATTAAGATTAAAATTTCATTTGTCACGTGCATCATCATACATAGTACAACCTGCAGTGAAATGCTTATTGCAACTGCTCCAATTAAATATTGCTAGAAAAAACTGTAGAAAAAGAGATGAAAGAGATTAGATATAGTACTATATCTATACTATATACAAGGATATACAAAATATCCGCCATGCACAAAACAATATATTGCACTATAGAACAACACTGAACGTGGAAGAACAATGGAGTGGCATAGGAGTATGGAGTGCATAATATATAATATAATATAGCCGACAGTGTTATACATTGTGGGGAAAAGAGTGATGTCACTCTGTTTATTATTGTTTTCCTTTATTTGTCTGCTAGGGCTTATCAGTTTTCATTTTTTGGTATAGAGCCAGACTATAGGAAGCCCAGACAAGTGATTTTGTTCTCGGAGTTAGTAACTGTTTTATTCATTTGTTTTATGGAATGTGAGAACTATTTTAGCTTCCTGCATAAAGTCTTCAGACTACAATGCTTGATCAAAATATGTGGCATCTTGTACTGATGAATTGCCGCAAAAGTGAAATCTTCTGTAAAGTCTATTAATAAGACAACCTGTAAGTTTCAGATTTGGATCCATTGGTAAGTACTCTTTGTTGGTAATGAAGGGCATTTAGCTAACTTCCGTGGTGTTTTACATTAATGTGCAAGCTTTTTTTACTTGTTTTTTTTATTTGTCTTGTTTGCATATATAAATATTTTAGTAAATAAGAATTTGTGTGTTTGTGTGTATTTGTGTGTTGAATAATTGTAGGGACTGTTAGCATCTTTTGACATGGCAACTCCATAAACACCATCGAGTTCGAAAACTTTTGAGCACTAGGGTATAAAATAAGGACTCATTATGTAAGACCTCTGGTTCAGCTTTTATCTGAAGCCCTATGAGCATTTGCAATTGTACTGATTTTTCTTATGAAAATCAGCCTGTATTTAAGTGTAGAATTATTTAGGTTACATTTTGTTGCGGGGCGGCATGGTGGTGCAGTGGTTAGCACTGTTGCCTCACACCTCTGGGACCTGGGTTCTGGTCTCCGCCTGGGTC
>JABFEA020000110.1:26565141-26575634 GCA_019775915.2 Cyphomyrus plagiostoma
TGTTCCCTGCCTCGTGCCCGTTGCTTCCGGGATAGGCTCTGGACCCCCCCGCGACCCAGTAGGATAAGCGGTTTGGACGATGGATGGATGGATGGACATTTTGTTGCTTTTACTCCTGATCAATCAGACTCTGGTTTTCCTGCTTCATACCATTTGTTTGGCAGGTCTGAACACCATAATCAAACTCTGTTGCTGATCAAGACAACTGCACAAGACCCATGAGAGGAGGTGGTCTGGTCCTGTCTCAAACATGCTCTACAGCAGTCTGTTTGTGGTGGAAACACGATTTGACCTCGACCTGATCCAGCCAGCATTTCGGACATGCTCAGTATTAGGGACCCATCTTTTGCTCAGTCATCTGAAGGCAGCATATCTTCACAAAATCTGAGTCAGTACATCGTTTTCAAGACATGCCCTCAAATTGAATTTCATCATTCTCCTGGTGTAATGTACCTTGGTATATTGCCCAGATAATTACCACAGTATTCTTCCTATATTTACTTTGTTGCTCATGCCACAGACACATCT
Organism: Cyphomyrus plagiostoma; assembly: GCA_019775915.2. Lineage (NCBI taxonomy): Eukaryota > Metazoa > Chordata > Actinopteri > Osteoglossiformes > Mormyridae > Cyphomyrus > Cyphomyrus plagiostoma. Next base: position 26,565,670 of record JABFEA020000110.1, read on the forward strand.
GACCAATAAGCGGTGTGAATGTAATCACATGGTTAGTAATGGTGCATTTTGATTTGCTTGGATTTTTGCACAGTGATGCAGCCACCCCTCCCCCAGCGGACCACATGCACCAGTAGGCAGAGGCAGGTGCCTGATAGCTTTGTTGAACTGCACTATTTCTTCCGCTGCATGCCCTAGAGAAACAGTGGCTGTTAATTGCGCTAACTGGCTCCCAGTACAGCAAGACAGGGAAGGCCCAGAACTGGAGTCTGGAGGCCACAGGGAGCAGAAGATCTTCTGGGATGGCAGATTCTTTTTCAGAGCTCCACACTGTGACTGCCGATCTGGCTCAGGAGACCACACTCTGTGCTCCCAACTCTCTCCTGAGATAAGATCATTGCATAATGAACCTATTAACAAGGTAGATTCCTCTCCCAAGGGCAATCATCTGTAAGATGATTTTCAGGAGTGTATTTTTTGAGTCTGCAAATCTAGTTTCTGTCGTGTTCTTTTTCTTCCTAGCGGTCATCTGTTATCATTTGAACTTCTAGTTGTTAACATAGTCGGTAAATAGCAGATAAATTGAGCCGAAATAAAAGCCTTTCCTTGGCACTGTGTCATATACATGCACACATCCACTCTTTGCGCCTTTTCCCACTGCATCTGCTGAATTACTCCAGATCAGGCCTGTGGCAAGACCAGGCCATCCTGAGAGCATTCAAGAATGGCCAGAGAACTGTCATCCTTCATAATAACTTGCCAAAATGGGGCTCACTTAATGAAATCAACATTTTTTCCAGAAAGGGGCCAGCCCTACATCGAGGCAAATGGCACGATTAAAGCCGGCCATGGTTTCCAGAAACACGACACGAGGAAGGCAGCAGGGACACATCATAAGAGTGTTTTTCGGTGCTCTGGTTTTAGACAAATCAAGTAAATGTTTGTGGGCAGAGTGCTGGGGTGTCGGCTGAAGCACTTTGCACAGCTTCATTTTACAGGGCCTAAATTAAAGCCATAGCGATGAAGTCTTCAAGAGTGATTAAAGATCTAATTAATGATTTTCCAAAACTATAATCTTTCATAATTGCAGGATCATCCATTTTGTTGTTGAAAAGGTAAAACTAACAAATTACATTGAACAGCTGTTTAGCTTGGTTTAGCTGATAAGCAAACGGTATTAATGTAACTTTTATGCTATAATTACTCAGTTTTAAGTGGGAGAGACAGTGACTCGGCGGGTAGCATTGCTGTGTCACATTTGCAGGAATAAGGGTTAAATCCTACGGAATATTCTGTGTGTATGTGTAAAGATTGCAAATTCAGCCTGTGTTTGCTGACTAAATTCGTCCCAGCATATGAGTGTGTGCACCCTGCGACAAAGTGGTGTTTAAGGTATATCCTTAACCTTCTACCTTGTTGCTTGGGATCTGCTCCAAGCTATTCATGATTCTGTCCATAGTAAGTGATTGGTGGATGGATGACTGCTTGCATAATTCTAGCCATTCATATAGCTGGGTACACTGGTTGAGTACTTACTGGCAGTGTATGAAACATTTTCAGTGTCATATATGGTTTCTGAAACACAATGGTGCCTGTCATTTTTAATATCGTCCTTAGCAATGTTCCTCTTTCTGGAGGGAGCAGGTGAAAAAAATTTTGCCGCTGGCAGTCATACATTTTATTACGTCGCCTTTTTAAAGCCACTGTCAGCCTGTAGTCCTCGCAGGGATAAACTGCGAAATGTCTTCCCTGAATGCGCCCTGCGTACCTGCAGTCAGCCTTAAAGTGGCTGGTCATTTCATGCTTATCTTACAGGTAACTCATTGGCAGCATAGCAGCTTCGCGTCAGAATTTATCGAGCGACATGCAGTATGTGTGAGATTGGGTCAGAATTGGGTCATATTAAGTTAGTTTGCTTTTTGCAAATGTGTAACAAAAATACGAATGTGGGGAGTACAGCATCCTCATTGAGGAAAGAAAAATGTCTGGGAACCTTCCATGTCATTGTAGTTTGAAAGAAATGATCATCCTGCAGCTGTAGGAATCTCTTTGTTTAACAGGATGACTGGAAGCTGCTTTTTTTTTTGCTCTCATAAATACTTGTGACATTACTATACATGGTCATTAACTTCAGAACTTTGTTTCCTGATCGCCATCTCCTTTGTCTGGTGCCCTGACGGTCAGGTGTTGAGTATTTTTGTTATAAGGGAGGGAGGAAATGCTATATTTTTATTTAACTGCCTTGTCTATTTGTGCATGGGATACATATACAGTCTTTCTTTTTTGTCACCTGCATCCTGTACAAAGTGCTGTCATCGGGATATTAGCCAACCATTTTGTGAGGAAATGGTGTAGTCTTATTGCATAGTGAGATGGCCTTATTGATTTTACCTTATTTTACCTTGGTTAGTCTGTGCTGTATTCCAAGATGGCAGGTCCTACTGGGATTTGAATGCCCATTTTCTTAACCAATTTAACCACTGCATTGCACTTTGCTGTAAAATGCAGTATAACGCGACATCTTTGTGTGGTATCACATTCAGTGGCCTCAACATCATCTGCCTTTACTGTCAAATGAGAAAACAGAAGCGTGGAATTACTTTGGGCTTTACGAGGGCGTGTGTGCTGTGAGCCCCGTCCGTCACTGTCACAGGCTAGCCATTATTGTCACCAGATGACACGAATGCAAGAGATATTGTTGTTTGAAGAAACTGTGTCAGCGGGTCAGCGTGATCCATTGTTGGTATTTAAATGAATGTCACACATGCTTGTAAGTCACGTGGCTTGACAAAGACTTTTAATTCTTTTTCATAAATTGCAAGGGAACACATTTTACTGAGCAGAACTAATGGTTCTGTATTGCAATTTTTTATTTTTTATTTTTTTTTTTTACATTTTTTATTTCATATTTTCCTGGAATAACCCAGTTTAAATGCTTTGCCCAAGGGTACAGTAGCTGAGTTTCTGTCATGGTTTAAGCAGCAATCATGACCTTACAAGTTGGCATCTCACATCTCAATCAACCCAGTGAAGTAGCAATTTGTAATAATCTCTTAAAGCTCCTTGGGAACATTATAAGCATGACTGCACTGTTTGGATCAATTCTCTCAAACTCATCACACATCAGGCAAATAAAAGCAGTTTGTCCCATTATTAAGGGAAATTGAATGAAATTGCAACAATCCCCCTGAATGCATCTAATTAGAGTGGATCTACAAAAGGCTGCTTTGTTGATATAACAGGCATAAGGGTGAAATACTGTGGAGCTTAGCTATTTCAGGCAAAAGCGCTTTAGTGTGTGTGTGTGTGTGTGTGTGTGTGTGTGTGTGTTTGTGTGTGTGTGTGTGTGTGTGTGGTGTAGACTTCATCATAGCATGCAATATAACTGAAGGGTGGGGTGGTACGGAGAATTCGGCCAGTTACCATGGCACAGAAAAATATTTTATTTCTGTATCCCCTGTCCCCCTACACTTTCTCTTCCCTCTCTGCGCTTTCTTGCTCTCATCCTGGTCTAAGAGATTAACAGTGAATAAGGGAGGTACTGTTTTGCTAATTGCCAGAAAGCAATTCTGGACCTAGTTTAGATGTTATTGTTGTGCCCAAAATAACAGTAAACAGAGAGAGTCTGTCCCCGCAGCCAGTGCAGTTCACAGAACGCTCTTTGTGGCAATTGAGCAATGGCCACCATTGTCTTCCCCTCCACAAACTGCCTTTTGGGGCAAATGGATGACATGGATTACTTGGATAGTGATGAGGCTCTGTTTCACTTAAGATAAGTGAGACGGTACCATGATCCAAAGTGCTGTGTGCAGGAATGGAACGAGAGGTGGGCTAGAGCCCTTAGTTTAACTAGTGAGAGAGAATAAATGAAAGAAGGAAAAGGTCTTTGTTCCTTTTGTGCCTTAAGTGTGAATGGCCCACTCTGTATATAACATGAATTGGGTGAGAGAACCATGTGTTCCCATGCTTTGGCATAAATAATGTTACAAAGTATACCAGATCACTTTTGCATATACAACTTAGAGCAGGTAAGACAATTCATCAAAAGGCCTAGTTATTGTCCACTGTTGTAGCAGAAGCTACTTAGTGGATTCCAAAATTGCCCAGTATAAGGTGTGTGGGCATGGACTCAATTCTTTTTGTCAGAATCAAAGATCACGTGTATCTGCTCCCTCAAAGTCTAGCGGTACAATCCTGGTTCACGATGAGATTGTGTAGTGATCATCTTTATAGTGCAAAGTACTTTAAACATCTAACTGGAGTCTAAGATGCATAAAATAAAAAAAACAGAATGATTAAGAGAAAGGTGAGGCGAGAGAGATTTACATATCAGATGTTGTGTGTGTGTGTGTGTGTGTGTGTGTGTGTTTGTCTTGTCTTATTTGTACAGTCAGTTGCAGCTTGTGTCTGAATGATCCATCTGGTCTTCATATGCAGGCTTATCCTTTAGTAGCACTTCTGATAGCCAAGGATTGTTTGATTTGCCCCTGTTCATGGATTTTTTTCCAATCTGAAATGCATTATTCTGTTATATATTCTTAATATAATTAAAGATGACCTGTTGCATCTTTTCCCCTTCGCACCAGCATTTGGTTAATAGATGAAGATATGCTTCTCTGGGTCAGAGATTATGGAAAGGCAGCCTAGTTTCACTCGTATGAGTTTTACTTGCATAAAAAATGTTCTGAGCGCAGAAGGAATGGTGCAAGCAGCTAGAGAAGGCGGGACAAAAACATCTGATTGGTTGGTCCCACCTCCTCTACTTGCTTGGACCCACTTGCTTTACAATATGACTTATCTCCTTGAACCAGTCACTTTTATTTATTTGTTTTTATTTAATTTCGTTTTATTTAATTTTATCTGGGAGCTGTGGCACTGATGTCTAAGCAGTTGGAAGGTTACTAGCAAAGTTTACTAGTTATCCTGTATCGTCTTATTCATTTCTTTGCTTCTGCTTTTGTACAAGATCACTGAAATCTAAAAATATCTAATTCAACTGTTATCCTTTCTGTTAAAACTGGGAAAAGCATGGTGATTTCAGAGTATTTCATAAACACCTGGAAAATAAACTCTTTCAGCTCTAGATAAACAAACAAATTGTTATTTTGCACTTCTCTGAAGGGATCAATTTGAAAGCTTTCTGGGAATTTGTTAATAGTGAACCTTTCCCCTTAGAGAACTGGTTGTCCCTAGGTAGTATGTTTTTTCCTCATATGTCCCTATTGAGAATTTTGTGTTTTGTTCACCTGTGGTCTCCTGTTTTTGATGAAGCTCATGAGAAGTTGTTGAAGAGGTCAGCCTCAGCACACATACACATGCAGAATACAACTATATTCTGTTATTGTTCACAAAGCTGACAACTGCATATAGCTTCTCCCAGAACAGTGATTAATCAATGTCCCCCCCCCCCCACTGAAACTGAAGATGAAAAAAGACTCTTCAGCCTTCAGGCACCTAGTCACCTAGTTAAATACGCATGACTCTGTTTGATTCCCAATATTTGGTTCACGATTTAGTTTTCCCATGATATTATTTGACATTTTGAATTTATTTTTCCTAACAATAATTTGAGCCATTTTGAAGTTTGTTTTTTATTTTCTTGATTCAGAAGGTAATTAATTTGTACTGCGATTAATCATGTTGTGTTGTATCATTACATGCCTAATGTTAAAGGACCATCTATACTCTGTAGCCAGTGTAGTGGTTTTCATATTGAGGGTTAGTTCATAATTGCTATATCTGTGTCATCTTTTCCTTTTAAACTGTAATGGCAATGATGGCAAAACTGTTTAAACTCTTTCTGTTACTAATGTCCCTGCTGTCACTGTTTTTTCATTAATTGATGGTGCTACTGCAGCTAAATTGCTTTTTAGCCAGAACTCTGTTCAGAAATCTATTGAGATCCACATATACACAGTGAACATGATTTTTTTTTTTCTCTTCAGTTTACATTTTTAAAAAACTGACACTGTATTTTGGACACTGACCCAAATTCTGGCCCTGCACAGAAAACTTGCAGTGTAGCACTATAGATAAGGAAACACATGCAGTTTTTGCAGTTAGTTTTCAACGTTTCCATAGAATTCAAATGCCAACAGTGATAACTGGGATAGAGATATATGATTCACAACTCATCCATGTATATATTCACAAGGTACAAATCTCTTAGATTACCTTTTTTGTTTGTTTGTTTGATGTGTATAGAGCAAGTACTTTATGATGCCCAGTAATGGGGGGGGCAGACTGTCAGTTTGTAGTTTGAATCATTTGCCATTGAATGCTTTTGCTATTTTCTGAGAATCAGTCCACATACTTCTATTTCCGACATTTATATAACTGGGACCTCAGCATATTCTATATCAGTAGATGAATTGGTGGGAGTCTTTTCTCGCAGTTATGAAGTAAAGCGATGCTTTATTTGCCACAGTTTACACAAAGCATGAGTACAGGTACAAAGGAGTGCTGCTTCTCACATTTCCCATCCTGCTCGCCTTTGCTGAGACACACGCATATAGCTGAGGGTATTGCTCAAAGATCCAGTGACTATCCTGCCAAGGCTGGGGCTCAAACCGTCGAGCTTCCAATCACAGGCGCAGGGGTTTAGCTCACTAAGCCGCACGTTTGTTGCACTTTACACTTGTGTGTTTTTCAGAGTGATTTGCATTCATTTCATGGGATTGGTGTTAGAAGAACGTTGATCAGTAAGCACTTGGGCTGCATCAGTTTCAGCAGTATTACTACAAAATCAGCTGTTAAGGTGAAGAATCGTGCTAGAAGAATACATGCTGCGTAGTTAAAATAGGCTTAGCAGGGAAGGGCAGTCTCCCCCCCTCCCCCAGGAGTTTGCAACTCTGCTCTATGTGGAATATTATACCACAGTATTAAGCCAATCCTTTTACATTTGTAATTAACTGCTAACCAACTGATGCATTTCCCAGTAATAGTAATGGGGGGTAGGAATGTACTTTATAGCTACAGTATATTACTGTTTGCCAGAAGGAGAAAAAAAAATCTACTGCTGAACAATTTCCACACATTTTCTTTGGGACTTGTCTTGGAGCAATAAGAAGTTTCATGGTTATGAGGTTTTGTTGTCCTCTGCCCGGACCCTGACTGCAGCTGCGATTCAGCACTGCGAGTAGCATATATGTTATTCCCAGCAGAAATGCTACGTGCGAGATTCCATATGCAGGAGTTCTTACTCGGGGTCTCCAGGGTCACTTAATGACACTTTTTTCCATTGCATGAGTGTGTAGCTTTTGTTATGCAGTTTCTACATACTTATTCTGACACCTTCTGAGGTTGACCAGAAGATGTCCAGCTGATTGTGCAGCATCCAGCTCCCTAAATGCATAGCATCTTTGTCACTTAACACATGTTGCAAACATTACCCCAGGGTAGATATCTGTACCATTAGGGTATTAGTCAACATGTAGTTAGATGGTGTACCTCACTGATCACTGGTAGACATTTATTTGAAAAATGCAATATTGTTTTTGGGGAAGAGATCTGTATAATGGCTGTTTATCAGCAAATACCCAGCAGTCAGTTAGAATTATTTGTTTAGTGAATTGATATTTGTTTGGATTCTTACATGGCCGCTGTCATACTTTGGGATGCATATAAACACACAGCACTGGTAAAATTATAAGCCTCCTCTCCTGTTCCTCCTATGTCTGCCTGGATCATTTATTATTTCTGCATTAGAAAAATGCAATTAATAGCCGCACATCCGCATAAGGGTTCTCTTACCCGTCTGACTCATGCCATTATACAGGCCTAACCTGTGACAGAATGGATGGGTCCACAGTCAAGCCGGAAGCTGGAAGTTTTTTGCTGTGGGGTCATGAAGGATCTATTCAGTCAGCTCAGAACCAACAATGAGTGTCACAGGATTGTTACCTGTTTGACCCACCCCCCCCCCCCGCCACCACATTCTGCCTCTTGTACATTGAATATGTATTGCGTAAAGTGTTTTTGTTAAGTAAAACGAAACAACCGAAATTTTTCTCAATAGAATGTAATGTTTCCGTCCTAAAAAGTTTGTACATGCTTGTACAAAGTCCATTTGGCCAAAAATGCATATTTATGAGTTTTATTGATTTTGTTTATTTTTTGGGGTAGTACTAAAACCTGGAGCAAGATGTGAGCCCTAAGCAGCCCTGTAGTACACTCTGTGTTGCAAGTTGCGTTATTTGCAATTATAGTGCTGTGTCACTTAACATCCCATGGAGACAGAATGGAAACTTGGGAGGAATGGATATTGTACTCTGTGGATTTGCCAGTGCTTAGTACATAGAATCCAATGTGACTGCCAGTCTGGGTGGAAGATCCTGTTCAGGTTTTCGCCTGTGTCAGAGGAACACTGTCATGGCCAAAGCCTACATTGTTGTTGACTCTGCTGGAGTGCAAATAATTATAATTATGGGAACATGTAGCAGCTCACAACCTATAGATTTGTACCCCAGTTTGTTGTGAAATGTAATCTGTGCTGCTTTTGCTGCACTACCAGTCTTTCTGGGATCACTGGTCTAATCCCCTCCCTAGGTGGGGTGTGTGTATGGATTAGGTTTATATTACATTGTGGGAACCAAATGTCCCCCGCAATGTGACAAAAACCTGTTATCTTGACTCTGTAGGCACAATTTTTCATGTCCCCACAATGATCTGAGAATGCAATCGAAAAACGAAAATTTCCAAAGGTCTCGCATTTTGTTTGGTTACTTATGGTTAGGACTGGGTAGGGGGGGGTTAAGGTCCTCATGTTGGGATTAGAGTTTTCCCCATAGGAATGAATGGAGAGTCCCCTCAAAGATATAATTACAAGAGTGCGTGCGTGCGTGTGTGTGTGTGTGCGCGTGTGTTTGTGCGTGTGCGTTATGTGCTGCTGTTTTTAATCCGTGCCCTACGGTGGTGGTGACTGCATTCACAATGTGGGGAGAAAAGCCAGTGCCATGGACCTCAAGGCTGAAGCTGAGGTATTAATAAATGCAGCACTGCAGCAAACAGATGCTGTATTCTGTCAGAGTGCCGCCCCTTCAGGTTCCTGACACAAAGCCTGCGCTACAATAGCTTATAAAGAGGCACTTTTAACATAGGATATGCAGTGTTTATTTCAGCATCACTGTGATATCCCTCTGCAAATTGGTTGTTAGGCATACAGATCACAAACCGCATCGTAGACACAGGCCGATTTCCGAAAGATCCTGGGAGATTAAATGCTTCTTGTTTGACATTTTTAGGAATTTTCAGTTTTAAAGTTCTCACCAAACATGCATGGGGGAGGATAGATCTGCATAAATCTCCTCATTTCTCGCTGGTGTGGGGCACCCTGATGGTGTGGTGAGACCCACATTTCCCCAGCCTGTCGTCTTCCCTTCTGCTTGCTCATCTGTATGCTTCCAGCAGCAAATGTATTTGCCCGTACGTTTGTACAGACAAGCTAGCCTATTGCCACTAACAACACAGAAACTGATTTTTCATGAATGCCAGTATCTCACTTCACACCATGTACACCTTGTATAAATGTGTGCCCCCCGCCTCTTCTTCCCAGAGCATGAACAGAACTGTATATAAATCTAAATCTGACATGGTCTACAGCATATCACTGATGTTTTATTCTAAAAGGTCATTTGTCTACAGTGCCTGGCTGGTACAAGCGTACAGGGATGGTTCCCACGGATAGAGGGCTAACTGGGTGAAGATTACTTATGAGTCTTTTCAATGAGGGCTTTGGGAGTGTTGCTGGTCCATATTGAGCTGTCACTTCCATGGCTGGCTGACCAGAGGTGACACTTACTGTCTGGTTGGCCTTGGAGCATATGACCGTGCAGAACAATGGCATGAGGCTGGAATAAGGGGGGGGGGGGGGGCCGTGAATTTTTTGGGTAGCCCCCAAACCCCCCTGCTGGTGCTTTTCTTGGGGTATGCTGGAATTAAAAACCCGGCAACCCCGGCGGCAGTAAAATGGTTGAGTAAGTTCAAAT
>JABFEA020000110.1:26575734-26613581 GCA_019775915.2 Cyphomyrus plagiostoma
TACCGGATTATTTTCTTACCTTTAATTTTACTGCTTCCCGTCCCACTTATAGCTGCCCCCCCCCCCCAGTAAGACTATTCATAATAATAATAATAATAATAATGTAAAATAATCCAGTTGAGACATGATAGTCACTTCCTGTTACTTTCTGATTGATAAGTCATGATGGAGGCCGGCAGGTTCGCCGACCTTCTGGGCTGCGTGGAGCCTGGTGTGTACATGTGTGGTACAGTTGTAAACTCTCCCCCATTTGCATGCTCATCTCAGCCAGTCGGTCTGAAACTTTCTGGAAGCTTCACACCATTTCCTGGAGCTCACCCATCTTCCCGAGCAGAATGGCGGCTCTGCCCAGCCTCCTCCGCCACATCTCGGAGCAGAATCGGAAAGCTGTAATTGATAAATGGCCTGTAAAGGCCACAGGACCACGTGGTTCACCGCGGATCACTCACCATCCGCGACCGTAACCGTGTCTGTGTCGGTTTGCCGTGAAATATTGCTCTGTTGTTGGTGCCTCATACATCTACAGTTATGAATCGTTGAGTGTAATTAATATGTGATTTTCTTTCAATTATAAAATGCGATTCTGCTGGCAGTAATGGAGTGTTGCATAATGCCTGTCCCTAGGTCATGGTTTCCTGATCTCCATGTGGGGATAATATTTTGCATAGAAAATGATCCCTATAATCATTATTAAGTGTTCTGGCTTCCGCCGAGGCTGTCTGGAAAGACGTCAGTTCTGGGACCTTGTGAGCCCCCCCCCCGACACACAGACACACCTCTCTCCTGGCACCAGGAAGGTCTACAGAGGGATCCAAGTTCATAAAGTGCCATCAGATAGTGGGGCAGCTGCTATCGACAGTATCTGGGGCAGGTCCGGGCAGCTGAGGGGCTCCTCCCCACTGGAAGTGAGGAGAAGTGTGAAAAAGAGAGCTGGGGCAGGGGCTGGCTGTTTCTCTGGGCCCAGGATGTATGGCCCATCCCAGTGAAAGTCAACCCGGGGGATTCAGTTGGACCCTTGAGTATGGTACTTAATTGCTTCAATAAAATATTCAGCGGTATAAATGGGTAGTTTCTATGGAAGGTTGTTATGGAAGAGGTTGAATGAGTGGCAGATTCATTCTCCTGGTTGGCGTCCCATGGCAGGCTGCAGGCTTCCACTCTACCTGAGTGCTTTAGCAGTTGGTTGACACACACTTCTGCTATTTGGATGAATTCAGCTGCCGTTCTCAGTACGTAGGTCACAGCGGGATTGAGGCTGCCCGTTTCCCTCCTTATCTGTTTGTTTAAAAGCTGTTCAAACTGGGTCAGACCTAATATCTCAGCAGGGCAGACTACGCAACCTAAATTAGGGGCCGTCAGATATGCTGGACCGTACCACTGGGGCCCAGAAAAGGGTAGGGGCTAGAAGCGGCTTTTTAATGACAGTGATTTGGGAACCCAAAACTACGAATGAGCTGACAGCTCCAAGGAAAACACTAAGATCTGGGGGTGGCCATGTGGCTGAATCAAAGGATCTTTGACAAGCACACACACTTGGCAAGGTTCTTTGTGTGTGTGAGTGTGTGTGTGTGCGCGTTTTTTTTCCCCTGTCTCGCCATATCCATGTCTGGATTCAAGTTACCACAACACATCTCCACACAGACCACACAGGGAACAATGGCCATAACAAAGGAGCCCCCACACCCCCCTCTCCGCACCACGTAGCACCGCTCCGGTGGCACCCGGGCAGAACTGTCTCAGTAATATCACACCAAATTATCAATTTCCCCTGCAGAAGCTGTAAGTTAAACCTATGTTTTTAACCCTTTCAGAACACCGGACTGGCCATGAATTTGACGCATGTCCGCAAGTTTATAGCCGCAGTTCCCTTATGACATCGGAGCTCACCTGCTTGTGTCTGATGGATAATCATTCCCGTTGGCCTCCTTTCACTGAGTTTACGCTGGCTTCCGTCTCCCCGTTGTACTTCCACCTCACTGTATCTTTCCTTTATCGTCTGCTGTTTATTGGATTGTTGTGTGCAGAATGAATAAGTACAAGCTGTGAGTCACGCTTTTGGTGACAGGGCCAGGGGTTTTGGTCGCTCCGCTGTGCTAGCAGTGCCCTTCAGTCGCAGGGACTGTGTCCCTCATCAGACGCACACTCATCCATCCTTCTCTCAGTCCCATCCTGCCTCTCGTCCTGGTGTCAGGGTGCCTTCACACTGGCCATATCGATCCCCTCGCTGCTGCCTTCCTCAGATCCACACATACGGTCCCAGTAAAGAGATGCTTACAGCTACACCGGACCCCTTTGTCCCCGGGAAAGGGCACAATAATCGAATTCCTCAGTGTCCCGTGGCTTTCCTGGAATAAAAGGGAAAGCACCTCATTAGATCCAAACGATTTGGGCTCATAGGGTACCACGGGGGTACCAGTGGATCCATATGCAGGACAAACGGGCCATTTCTGTTTCCTTCAGATGCAATCTGGACAAACAAATGTCAGAGGTCATGGAAAAAATATAGGTTTTTTTTTTTTTTTTTTTTTTTGCAAACCCCTGATGTACAGAGTAAAGGTAACCTGTAAAAACAGAGGCATGCCTGAACAGAGACGGTTATAAAATCATTTAAGAGATGCTTAAAATGCTCTGAAGATGAGGTAAATAAACCAAATAGCAGGAAATGTTATAGTGAAATAAGTCTGAGTGTTTCATGTCAGAACAAACCCAGCAGGAAAAACTGACATACCCTTAGCGAGGAGAATCTTCCCCATTAGCAGGGCTCAGTCATTGTGGGGTTTTGCACCATATTATTGGATCACTGAGGTGTTTTCATTGAAAATTCTCGGCATATCCAGAGTTCTGTATTTAAAATTTTCCCTTTCCTTGGTGTGGGGTCAGTTTAACCCTCCGTGTGCTAATCCTGTGTTACAGGGCCTGCGGTGGGCTGTTAGGACGAGAGCAGCCAGATGCTCTGGCTACAGATGCCGTCGCAGCCCCGCCCCTCTGCACCCACTCCACATGGCCCCACCCATTCCCACCTAGCTCCGCCCGATGACTCCTCCTCCTCCCCCTGTACTGAGGTTAGTTACCCCAAGAGAAATGCCTGGAGACTGAGGGACCTTGCAGTGTCCAACCTTCATAAACTAGCTGTTTCTTTTGCAGATTCTTGGCTCACTTCCCTATCTCTACACCTCAACGTCGAGACGCTGCACGTCCCCCTTCTGTTTATCCCAAAAATATGTGGTGTCCTTGGCCGCCAGCACCCCAGGACTGAGCCTCCAGGATTCTGCTCTCTGGAACAGTGTGGCCTTCACTAATGGTGGCCTTGAGCTGGCTGCCCACAGCACATCCGGTCTGCCATGCAGGCCAAAGGGAGCCACACTTGTGCCATCATCTCCAATGGCGAAAACAGAGCCAACCGTGAGACTTTCTGATCTTCAGCTGGATGGAAACCCCACCACATCCACGCCGGGCTCTGCTGAATAGCGGAGCCCAGAGAAACAGCCTGTCTGTGACCTCAGGACCACTAGTAAATGGTTTTCTGAAGCTGGCCGGTTATTTTATAGCCTCAAGTTCCCATTTCTTCAGGCAGAAAATAAATTTTTGTTTTTAATAATCTCAGACAGGACCAATGACCATAACAAGGTCAGCCCAGGCATCCACTCGGCAGAGGGAGCGACCGGCCTCCCAAATATAATGCCGTATGTGCTGTGTAATCCTCCTGTCCATAAGCTGATCTCACGGTCCAACGGCTCAGGGTTCGAGGTGGGGTTCTGCCAACATGCTTTTGTCACGTGTTCCCTGACCTCCTGTGTGCGATCTCAGGTTTTTTCAGATTAACCCAGACTAACAGGTACCTGTGGCTACCACGTGAAGATGGGGGAGGGGGGTCTCTCTCTGCTCTCTCCTCTTCCCACAAATTCGGACGATGGTGTTCCACGTCACACGAGAGACGAGAGCCAAAACAGAGTCACCCTCTGCAGCTGTCTGTTCTTCGTATTGGCACTAAGTCGGCCCACTGGACTGGCGCCGTGTGGAGAACCAAAAATGTGGCCGTGTCCAACAGAGTCAGCTCCTTTCAGAGGCTCTTTGTGTCGCCCCCCTCCCACTTCCAACACCAGCAGGGTCACATCCCATGCTGGCCCGCCTTCCAGATGGACAGAGTCGGGGAAATGCAGACAGAAGCCCTGCCGGTCACATCATGCCAGGGTTTTGGGACACAACCCCACCCACATGTCCATCTTTGTTAACTGGTTTCAAACTAACTGTCCCTGTCCCAGGCTACCATTCTGTGCATGTACTTAGAGCTGGGCAGCAGGTGGCGTAGTGGTTAAGAACAGCCACTCAATAGTCTCAGTATAGTCCCAAAAGTCCCCAATAGGAGCCCTGCTATTGTAAAACTTGTACGTTGTTTTGGATAAAAGCTTCCTGTAAACAGGCAGGTGTAGCCTGTATAAACTCCTTGTTTCAAACAGCTGTTTCAGACCCTGGTTTCCATGTCTGACGATCATGATTTCTTCCTTCAGGTGCTCAGGCTCAGGCAGCTAAAAACCACGCTGAACATTTCGAGTTCATTTTTGTTAGACAATTATCATTTTAAAGCCTTTCCACATTTTCCAGAATACAACTGTAAACAAAGCAGCGATCGACAGTGGCCACTACGCGGCGGCAGATAAAAAAATTATTATAAAACTATAAAACGAAGGAAGAAAATTAGTGACCCTGGCCAGGAAAAGCAGCTGAAAGGCTGCTGGATAAATGCATTAAATGGAATTCATTTGGAAAGAAGGGTGTTATTATGTGCTGTTACTGATCTTTCTGCTCATCTATCTACTGTAACTGCTTCCCCTGATCAGGCTTGCTGGGCATCTTACTGACATAACAAGAAGATTTGCCTAGACCTCCTACAACTTTAACACAGGTTATGTACTCCTGGATCAATGTAGGTTTTGATTTGCAGCTTTTGGCAGTAACCTATAAACACGGGCCACCTTGAGATTTTTCAGGAATGCATGTCCTTATCATGCCAGATCAATTTCAGTTCCATTTCAGATGAAGGTGGTTTAACCTTGATCTCATAAAGCGATTATATTGTAACATCAGAATTCAATAACTGCAGTGTACACTTGTTTATTTATTTTTTTTTAAGTTACACCTCGTTACATCTTTCCACCTGGGAAAATCATACCAGCATATAAAGTTCTCTGAGTAATTCCGTATATGCTTTAATGGTGTGTGGAGAAAATTGTATTGAAATGAAAGAAAAATATGTAGGAGAGCAGCACCGCAAGCCTTCGTTAAGTGACAGCTGAACCATGAGTCTGTTTTCCGTTTCTATTTCATCTGCAGCAGCAAGCCCGATATGAGTCTTTCTTTTGTCACAGTGATACAACGAGACGGTAAATAAGTCGTGAAACATGACCTGGAGCTTTCTGGAAATTGGAAATTTCTCATAATCAGCTTTATTTTAGGCAGACAGGACTTGCTCTAGCGCGTCTGCAGAGTAGCGTCGTTAATATCCAATTTTTACGCGGTTCTCACCGTCGAATCTATGAATGCTATTATCAGTACTCACCACCGCCACTAGATGGAAACAGATTCTTCCCCCTCATCTGAGCCACAGTTGCCCCGTATAACTGTGTTTTTGTGTTACAGTTGCGCGATTGTTTTCTTCTGCCTTATTTTCTATCAAGCGACTTTGTTGGGCGATGGCCAAAGAAGTTAATATTTTGACGCTGTTGGATGATAAACTTCCTCCTGTAGCCTAATGGCATAGATACGATTACATGCGGATTTATTGGTTATGTGGGAAAGTCCTCGGGGATGTCAAAGTATTTTTCTTCAGTTTTTCCAGTTTGATGAATCTGCTGTTGTTGGAACATATCCAGGCGGTCTCACAAATGTCAGACACACACGTATGGGTTAGGTAACTTAATCTCTTTGTTCTCTTCTGCATTATAAAAACCACAACGGGCCTTCGAAGCAAAAGACACCTGGAATGGCAGAGCAGGTGTGAGCAGCCCCGTATCTGAAAACCCCGAATCGGGAGGATTATCCATGGCGAAATTACACATATCTGAAGGAAGGGCAAAAAGTGAAAACCGTAAATTCCGCTGCCTACTTCTACTTGAAACTCAATAAAACAGTGTTGCAATTGCATTCTCTGGTGTAAATAGAATACTTTGGCACGATGGACAGATTTTACGCAAAGGCAGATCCCTGACCAGGATAATGAACATGCAGACCTTCCAGATGTAAAAACGAGCAGTTTGGTGTGATTTGACTAGCGATTAATACTTATAATTGGTATTTGACCCAGTTATGACCTCTCGGTATATTACAACACTAATACAGCTGTATTTCGGCAATTTTACACATTTTCAGTTATACAGGCTTTTTTTTTACAACGGTAGGGCGAAGTTTAATTAAGAGACTGTATCTACTGTCTCTGGTTATAACCTGTTGATATAAGAACTTTCGCTAATGTTATTTAAAGGTCTCAAATTTGGCAGAGAAGGTTCTAACTGTAACGTTATGGAACGGCATTTTCACATTTTAAACTTTAACAAAGCTTTAACAAACCTTATTTTCTGAGCATCCTTGGAACATAGTCAATGTTGAAATAAAGATTTATAATAAAACTTAGTTTATGAAAGTCCAACATGTGTATACTCAAATGCACCGTCCACCCTCGAACCCATTACCTTAAAGGTTTGCCCT
Source organism: Cyphomyrus plagiostoma (assembly GCA_019775915.2). Lineage (NCBI taxonomy): Eukaryota > Metazoa > Chordata > Actinopteri > Osteoglossiformes > Mormyridae > Cyphomyrus > Cyphomyrus plagiostoma. The sequence goes on from JABFEA020000110.1 coordinate 26,582,437, forward strand.
TAGTTGTAGGCTAGTGTTTGTCGTAGTGGGATAAAGTTCTGAGAACATCAGGAAAACTGGACACTTTGAACGTTTACATACCTTAATTGTAACATTCGGCAAACGTTCCTAGAGAGAAACATCATTAGCTGGGATTAATGTTACTAATTTTTATTGAAAATACTTAACCATTTGCCCAGTTATTTCCGAAGCCATGTATTCAGGACTCATCATAGGATTTAATGGAACGCATCTAAAACACTAAACTTTTAAATACGTTCATCCACTAACTGCATTTACAGTATTAAAACGTCACTGCAGCACGAGGATAGTGGGCTGGCTGCAAACGCACCAATTAAACAAAATGCGGAGGAGCGTGTGACTGAAGGCGCACCGGGCGGGTGTGTGCGGGCTGATTTAAAAACGCCTATTTTGGTGAGTCCAGGCGGAGCGACTCACCGCGCCGAGAGCCTCCGCCGAGTGGGGAGTCACGCTCAGTGTTCGCGGCGATGGCCACGGATGGGCCGGTCAGCGCTGCTTAACGCGTCCGATATAGTGAATTTCTGCAATCCAAACACGTGTCGACTTATATATGAACTTTTAGGACGATACGTCGAGCATGAAATGAGCATAAGGACGAGCTCGTTGGAGCGCAGCTCTCCAGGCACCGACTGCCTCGTCCAGGATTCATGCACTAAGAGTGAGTCTCTCTTTCACTTCGGAGCTCTGCAGTAAAACACATACGTCCCGTCGCGACTCTACAACCCTCGACCCTTTTTTTCGAAGGAGTTGTAAGTATTTGTTGTTTTAAGGTCTTATTACAGAAGGAAAATATGCTGGAATAACACGAATGCTCTAACTTGCCTTCTGCGGAAGGACCGCACAGAGCAAAATCGCTTTGAAATAACGGTGTATTTTTTGCGTTAATTGAACTTTTTGCCCTATATGGAATACCGTAATTCAACCTCCCGTTTTGTACATTTTCAGTAACAACATTGACCATGGGAGATTTTTATTTGAAGATGGTGCTTTTACTTTGGTGTCAGCTTGTGGTGGCAGACTCCAGCCTGGAGATGGTGTATGACATAGAGCTTGGCAGGCAGGCAAAATGTGAGCCCGTTGTCATTTCCATGTGTAAGGGCATTGGGTACAACATGACTAGGATGCCCAATTTCATGGGGCATGAGGATCAGATGGAGGCAGGCATCAAGCTCAACGAGTTTGCCCCTCTGGTTGCATATGGCTGTGACCCACACCTGGGTTTCTTCCTCTGCTCGCTCTATGCCCCCATGTGCACAGACAAAGTGTCCACCTCCATCCCTGCCTGCCGGCCCATGTGTGAGCAGGCCCGTCAGAAGTGCTCTCCCATCATGGAGAAATTCAGCTTCTCATGGCCCGACTCGCTAAACTGCTCCAGGCTGCCGACCAAGAACGACCCCAACGCCCTGTGCATGGAGGCCCCAGAAAACGGTACCAAGGTTGAGAGCAAGAAAGGCGAAGGGATGCTTCCTGTACCCCCCAGGCCCCGACAGCCTGTCACTGGAAAGCTGAACCCCCCTGGCAGCCTGGGGTCCTGCGTGAACCCAGAAAAGTTCCAGTACGTGGAGAAGAGCCGGTCCTGTGCTCCACGCTGCTCCTCTGCGGTGGATGTCTTCTGGTCCAGAGAGGACAAGGATTTTGCATTCATCTGGATGACCGTGTGGTCCAGCCTGTGCTTCATCTCCACTGCCTTCACGGTGCTGACGTTCCTCCTGGACCCACCCCGATTCCAGTATCCCGAGAGGCCGATCATCTTCTTGTCCATGTGCTACAATGTCTACTCCGTGGCCTTCATCATCCGATCGGTGTCCGGCGCAGAGAACATCGCCTGCGACCGGGAAAACGGTGAGCTGTACATTATTCAGGAAGGGCTGGAGAGCACAGGCTGCACCATCGTCTTTCTCATCCTCTACTACTTTGGCATGGCCAGCTCCATCTGGTGGGTGGTCCTCACGTTGACGTGGTTTCTGGCGGCCAGCAAGAAGTGGGGTCACGAGGCCATCGAAGCTCACAGCAGCTATTACCATATGGCCGCTTGGGGCATCCCAGCCATGAAGACAATCATTATCCTCACCATGAGGAAGGTGGCCGGCGACGAGCTGACGGGATTGTGCTACGTGGGCAGCATGGACGTCAACGCCCTCACCGGCTTCGTCCTCATCCCGCTGGTCTGCTATCTCACCGTCGGTACCTCTTTTATCCTGACTGGCTTCGTGGCCCTCTTCCACATCCGGAAGATCATGAAGACGGAGGGGACCAACACCGAGAAGCTGGAGAAGCTCATGGTGAAGATCGGCGTCTACTCCATTCTGTACACCGTGCCGGCCACCTGCGTCATCATCTGCTACTTCTACGAGAGGCTCAACATGGAGCACTGGAAGCTCAGGGGACTTTCAAGCAAGTGTTTCCGTTCCCGAGGTCACAGGAGCGAGGACTGCTCCCTCGGGGCTTCGCTGCCTGCGGTGACTGTGTTCATGCTCAAAATATTCATGTCCCTGGTTGTGGGCATCACCAGCGGGGTGTGGGTTTGGAGCTCCAAGACGCTGCAGGCCTGGCAGAGCCTGTGCAGCAGGAAGATGGAGGCGAGAACTCACCGGAAGCCCTGTGGTGGGGTCAGCTGCAGCAGCATGCATTCCCACTACAGAGGACCTGCAGTGCCGCTCCCCGTTAGCAAGGCGGAGCCGTACCCAGACTGCCCTGCACACGTGTGATTGATCAAGGAGCCCCTGGCTGGTGGACTGTGTTTTTCTTCAAGGAGACTTGACTTACCACAGGGCTGGACTAAATCTGACATGGCTGTACATGGAACTGGCCAGACTTCCCGCTTTGTTTACTGCTGACGTCGAAATGACTCATTTGTTGTAACCCAAAGTAGAAACAATACAGACAAATGTACAATATTTCTCTCAAGTCGAAAGTACAGATATTAGTGGTTTGTGAAAGACACCATGCTTGTTTGCGGTTGAATTGGATTTCAAAAGAATAAACTTAACATTCTGCCAAAATTGCAGAAAAATAACATGTATAAATGTTAAAAATGTACATTTTATTTATTCTGTATTTGTATGTATTGTCTGTATATGCACTTCTTGTAAAACCTTAATTTTGAAACCTACAGAGAAAATAAGTGCCTTAATAAAATTGTAATATTTTTGAAATATTACTGCCCTTTTTGCATCTCCTACTTACTTACATAAGTGGTAAAAACCACTGTTTGGCTTCGGGTTAGCGGTGTGTACCGTGTGACACCTGTCCTGTCCACAATTTGGCGTTTACTTCCGTTTAATCAAACCGCGGCAAATTTTTGTGATCTTAAGTTTCAAATCTGTGTGACAGGAGACATCACCAATGGGTAGATTCAATCGCTGATGTGAATCTGTCAGGGATGGTGCGTGAGTGTGCCCTGCGATAGGTTGGCGCCCCATCCTGGGTTGTTCCCTGCCTTATGCCCATAGCCTTCAGAATAGGCTCCAGACCCACCGCGACCCTGAATAGGATAAACATCTACAGAAGATGGATGGATGAGCGTCTGTCATTTCTGGTAAGACCAGCTCCTAATAGCCATGTATCTCCAGTCAGAATTATTTGCTTTTATTTTATTGTTTGCGTCCTTTTTATTTTAGCAAATTATCTACAGTTTATACTGCAGACATAGAGACGGCATTGAGGGGCCGTTGTGGAGAGACTGGAGGCAACAGATCCATGGTGCTTTGCTGTTTTGCTGGTCTGGTTTGACCCTTAAACTGGGCCGTTGGTGCTGGATTTGCATTTCTAACATCGTCAGGGCTTTCTAACACAAATCTGTTTAACGAGGGCAGAGTGGCACTCGGGTTTCTTATCTAGGACTGGATATCAAAGAATGTTTGAAAGCATAACAACCAGATTCACAGCCATTTGTATAACCATTTTACAAGCATGGTTAGGTTTCCTGTGTTCTGTGATCTTCCAGATCAGAGCAGCTTCCTCTTACTGCGGTTCCTGGTTTCTCTGCACCAGCCTGGCGTCTGTTAATGTCTGTTAAACAGAACCGAGCAGCTTCTCTGCGCTGGGTGGTGTCCAATGTCTCTCCCTCATAATTAACCTTCCTGTGTTTGTCTCTGGCCGCACACATGCCACGTCACCTGCCAGGCAGCTTCTAACGCCCCCGGCTCGACACCCCATTAAATCTCTGTTTGTTTGGAAAGGCCTGCAGTTCCCGGCACACGATGGCACGCCATCGCTATGAGGCCTGCCATGTGCGCGTGTCTGTATGTGCATCCCCCCCAGTGTTAACGGCGCTGCCATTCCTGCAGAGCCAGACCCGGCCAGGACCCAACCCAAGGTTGCCAGCTGGTTAGATGCAGGATGCCCTTACTGCTGGTCTGAGGGCGGGGGTGGCATATCGTTCTAAAACACTGGTTTTCAACTGGTTTATCCTTCGGATCCCCTTTAGTCCTTAAAGTCACAACCAAAAAGTCATTAAAAATTAAGATCAATGACTTTCAGGGAAACACTCTTCCGCAAGGTCAGAGAAAGATACTGACAATAAGGTTTTATTGAATTAGTAAATTAACAATTCAATTCTATAGATTCAAAACAGAGCAGTAATTAGCCAGTTAATTGAATGAACAAAATACACACAAAGGGATTATGCTCTGATAATTCCACGCTCACAAACGCCCCCCCACACACACACACACTCTTTTCTATATATTGCTAACAGTGCTGATATCATACTCGTTACCTCCTCCTGAGACCGTCCTTCTCCCCCAAACATTTACTAGTGAATTCAATGCTCTATCCAAAAAAAAAACTAAGTTGTGAGGGAATATGTTTTGTACTTCAGACTTGCAGATTTTTAGTCACATGGAGGCCTGCCATCACTCCAGCTGATTGAGAGATCAGAAGGCCTGGATTATGTAGGTCAGATGTTTGTGAGAGTTCAGCTGCCATTGTGATTCCATTGTTAGGCAAGTGTTTTATGTGCCTGTCAGTGGGCTTGAACATGAACATTTCGCTTGGGCAATGTGTGAAAGTAATAAGCTATGTAAGATACCTGCTTGATTTAAAAGAAAATTAAATAGTAGGAATTCCAGGGTTCTTTCCAGTGGTCTTTTGCTAAGAGAATTATTCATTATTCTTTTCTTTTCCCCACAGAATTGAGTCATGGTTTGCTATCCTGAGATTGACCTTGACTGATGTACCAAAGGATATAATTAGGGTGAGCTCTCCCCCACAAAGGGGTGTACAAAGGGCCTTTGCCTGGGGGGTACAGAGAGGCCGTTGTGCGAAGGCCGAACTCCAAGTAGGAGAGAGTCCTCAGTGGCTAGATGCTCCCAGGCCTGATCCTTCGTGTTATAATCACAAGCTGAGCTCTGTTGCCGGTGCCCCCTGCTGGACAGGCTGGGCGAAGCATGTGGCTTTGGAGAACGGGCAGAACTCCTCAACATGGCCAGTGGCATGCAGGTCAGCCCTGAGTTAGCCCTTTAGTCTGGCCCAGGTGGTGCTGTTTGGCGCACACTGAGATGGACTTTAGACCCTGTGCACATGGGACAGCTTCAACCCCCGTGGAAGGAGGAATTCTGCACCAAAGTCCACTTTCTGCTGGGACATGGAGCAGCCTGGTTACTCTGGTGTGACCTGGGACCGGTCTAATACAGAATCAGCCCCATGTGGCAAGTTGGGCCAAATGGGCTCCTTTTGGTACCAGTTTCCCAACCAGTGGACTAGTTGCCTTGGAGCCTGTTTTGCATCACCCCTGTGTGACCATTTCAACCTAGACAACGATTCAGTTGGGTTCCTCAATAACTGCCAATGTGGACACAGACTGAAAACATTGTGAGCATTCCTGGGCTTTGGACTGTGGCTTTTTGGGTTATGAAACAGTCTTCCTTTGACACCTGGCAATACAAATTCAGCCCCCACTCTGTGGTGAGGCTTTTCATGTGTAGTCCTATTTGGAAGGGGCACAGCCTTGGAGAGCAGGATCATTAACGTTCAGCAACCGAGTGCTGACGGATTGGCCCCCGTCGATCGGAAATGGCTGCTCTGTCATCATGCGTGTGGGTTTCAGAAAGAGATGAGAAGTGCCGCAACTTTGTTGTCATGGTTATTAGGAATCGCAGATCGATCCGGAGGTGGATTCTGGGAAAATGAAAAGAGGAATACTGCAGATTACCACAGGCTGAAGTACCATGACAGAATTATGGCTGTTGGGGGACTCTGAGTTTAGTGATGTCTCTCACTCCTCCGTTCTATGTGGGGGGGGTGAGCAGACATGTCAGGGTTTGACACTAAAACAAACTGCGGGGGACATGGAATGCAATCCCTGCGTTTGCGTTACCGTTGCTGATCCCCTTTCAGAAGGGGGCGCCCCTGGCTGTTTGTCTTGTAAAGGGAGACACTTGGCACTCTGTCCTGCTGTTTTCCGTTGACTTTTAATTAAAAGCTAAATCGCTGCTGTGGGCTGAGCAGGGGGGGGGGCACTGGTGTGAAATCTCTCCCTTTGTTTTACGTCTCTGATCAGGCGCCTCAGTCACTCGATCCTGTCGGCTCTCTGGATCTCACCCATCCTCTGGTCCCACACCGGGTCCCGGTCGACCCACATTACCAGAACACTAATATTTATAAGCGTTTGGTCTTTTGTGTAGGTACATACGTGGCCAAAAAAATGACATCTCTGTTTTCTTACGGCACAGTAGATTGATTGCGTGTTTGTGGAATTGCAGTTTGACCCTGGAACAGGCTGCTCTTCTCTGCGTCACTCCCGCCATGATTTTGCACTGGCAACTGACCACAGGATGATTAACAGGACTATGTCCCCTCAGTGAGCCTTGACAAAAGAGTCGTCCTGTCGGCCTCACCCCAGGAGGCCAGTCTGTCGGTGTCCCCCGTGGTTTGGCTGCGAGCCCCCCCCCCCACCCCCCCCTTTTGTAAGATATTTCCTGGTCTCTTGGCAGTGCCTGGCATTCAAAGGAGTCTTTCCTGGATCTGTGGTGAGGTGTCCTTCGCTTTCTGGCTGATGGGACCCCGGGGAACGCAGACTGGTCCTAGAAGCTCTGCCGCTGCCTGTTTGTTTTTTTGGGGAGGGGGGGCGTTCAAGGAGGTTGAAGTCACAGACACACCGAAATCCTCATTCAGTCCTCAGCGTCTGAAACCAAGACGTGCGACCGAGCGAGGTCGGTTTCTCGACAAAATAAACGGGGGCACCATTATGATGCAGCTTTTTCAGTAAAGCGTTCATGTTTCGCCCGCGCAGGGAAGCTGTAGGAAAGAGAGCTGGGCAAATTTGGGCCCCTTTACTGCGTAATACATTCCATATGTAGACTGAGGCACTTCTCAAGCTGTGTTAATGAGTCCTTCGTGAAGCCCAGCGCATGATGGCGAGAGACAACGGCAGCTCCTGGGTGAGGCTGGAGAGTGGGGGACAGGTCGGGCTGAGAGGGACACCGTAGGATTGCGTGCAACAGCTGATTGCTGTGGCAGACTAAAGGGCGGCAGCCAGCGTGAGTCGGCAGACGGTCACCCCTAGGGTCACGACCTACACTTGCAGCCTGGATTAACAGTGAGAACTTTTACAGTGTCGATTTAAAGAGATTCATGTGAAGTTATGAGGGGTCTTAAACTGGCCTTCATTTAATACCTTTGCGAGAGCACTCTGCTCTGGTCTGACCCCACCCTATTAGTGCCTTCGGACACAGGTTTTTAGAACCAAGTCAGTCTGGACCCAGACCTCATCCTCTTCTCTGCTAGAGGTTTTTTGGTCAGGGGGAGTACTTTTGCAGATGAAAATGCACTTTTTTTATTGTCAAATCTTGTCACCGATCAGCATGATGAAAGGCCACAGCAGTAAGAGGATCAGGGGCGCGGTGTGATGTTCCTCATTTCTCTAGCGTTAACGGTGTCAGTGAGGGGTCACCGAGGTCACCAGAGTCATTCACTTCCAGGTCAAATGGTAAGACATCAGGCTGCTGAGGTGTGAGTTGGGAGGGAAGGTGGGGCTTGTAATCCGCCTGGGGGGCTGGAGAATGGGGGTGATCAGGAGGAATGACGAGCAGAGACCGGGGTGGCATTACAAAGAACAAAGAGCAGCTGCACGTGGGGTTTAATAGGAATAGTACAAATGTTACTAAAGTTAGTGTGTTTACTATTTAAGTGTTAAGGAAACACAGGCTCTTTGTGACCACTTTATCACTCAGGTGTGCCAGGGTTTCTGTGTATCGGCGGGGGGGCATGCTAGAGGTCTTCTTGAGGCAGATTCAAGGCCAAGCTGAGTCATCTCTGGTGCCCAGGTCCACAGGAGACTTTTGTCTCTATCGGATCCTCTTAAAAGCAAGCAGTAACCAGCAGGTGGCTTAAACCTGGATATGGGAGGCCTTTGCAGTGTGCGATGGGAGGCCTTTGCAGTGGAGATGGACATCCTTCTCTCACATTAAGGGCTGCCTTTATCCGTTCGGCCTCGGCTTTCTGTAGCAGATCTGCTAGGACTGTTTTAGAAACGCGATAAGACTCTTGGATCATGAGCCGGGCCGGACTGGTCGCGGTCGGGGGGGGGGGGGGGGGGGGGGGCCCCCCTCGAATGCTGTGGGGAGCCCCCAAAGCCCCCTGCTGCTGCTTGTCTTGGGGTCTGCTGGACTTACTCACCCTGCTACCCCTGCTGCAGTAAAATGGTTCAGTCAGTTCAGATGGGATGGAATCAGTTAAGTTAGAGTAAGGTTAAACCAGAAATAGGCTTTTATTCTAGAATTCTGGAGCAGTGTTTTGGATTCCAGTCCTGAGGGAGCTCCAGATAGCTCCCAGCAAAACGTGGACTAAGAGGGAGCAAAAAAGGGGTGCAAAAACCTGGACCAGACTAGGAAACATTGTTCCTGAGTACTGTTCGTTTTAGTAATTAATGATGTTAATGGGGGTCGTGTGGGTTGGGGTGCAGTTGTGGTTATCATCTGCAACTGCAGTCAATTCATGAACTTTGTGCTCATTGAACCAGGTAGTGACTTTCCTGGAACACCTCCCATTTCCTGGACATTTAAATTGCCTTTGCTTTTTGTTGCCATGCTGAGTTTGTTTTTTCAGAAGACATTTGCAGTTATACTGCACTGTTTACAGCATCATCTGACCAAGCAGCACTACATTTGTAAGGAATGATAAGTAATGATGGCACTTGCTTAAAATGTATGGTGTGAAACCTCAGTAATGGTAAACAGTGAGGCTGTGTGGTTTTGCTACTGTTAGTCTTAACTGCTCACACCCTGGTGTAAATTGTGAGTTTCGGAGTAGTGACCTACAGTGACATTTTACTGCCCTGTGATTGCGAGGGGAGCCTTAAATCATGCATTGCGATATCTTCTAAGCTTTCCTTAGAGGGTTGCAAAAACATTCATGCAAGTTTTTTGTTGAGTAATTTTTGTGTTGTGTTTTCCTTACAGGTGCTGGTGAGTCAGGAAAGAGCACTATTGTGAAACAGATGAAGTAAGTTTGACCCCGCCTCCCCTCCCAAGCTGCGGTTGCTCACCTGAGAGTCATATATATTCCTCATGTATTTTATCAGTCTCTTCTGTTTGCTCCTGGAATTGTGGCTTATGCAGTCTATAAATATCAACTGCTTATCTCCAAGCAGCCTGACACACAAGCAGTCACATAAGGACAGCTACACTATTGCTTTTACCTTTCGAATATAATTAGTCCTGCTACAACGCGAGTAATGCATTTCTGAAAGACTTCACGTTCACTAAAATTGCATACTAAAATACACATATCCAGTGGGAAAAATAGGGTTATGAGGATGCAACTCCAAAATAATAGCTCAATAACTTGCACCAAACAGAATGAATAAAATAATACACAACAGTACCAGTGGTCACTAATGTAATTATATGCATTTTAAATAAATAACACTATATGAATAAATTCAGGGCACCTCCGGATGGGTACGCACAAAGCACAAATACAGCGGGTTACGGTATGCAGAGGGGCACCTGTGACCGGGTACGCACACAGCACAAATACAGCGGGTTACGGTATGCAGAGGGGCACCTGTGACCGGGTACGCACACAGCACAAATACACAGCGGGTTACGGTATGCAGAGGGGCACCTCCGGCTGGGTACGCACACAGCATAAATACAGCGGGTTACGGTATGCAGAGGGGCACCATGCGGCTGGGTACACACACAGCACAAATACACAGCGGGTTACGGTATGCAGAGGGACACTGAAGGCAATATGGCCACATACAGTCTACGAAAAGCAAATGTACATGAATTTAAAAAGGTTAGTGTTTTTTGAATGATGATTTGTGAAATATTTTTAGAATCTGAGACTTTTGCGATGTTCAAAAAAAATTGATTCTTTTACATTTAAAAATCAGTTTGACCGATTCATCAAAAAGAACCAGTTCAAAAGAAGGACTTGACAAATCGGACATCGCTATCGTATCACTTGGATAGCTGTTTTTGTGTGCTATTACGGTTTCCCACTAAAACCATATTTTGTTGAGGTTTTCATGGGGCTTTTCTCTCCAGCTGAATATCAAGCAAGTACAAATGTGATTCTGTATTGAATTGGACTTCGGAACTAATATATCAATCATGTTAGAACATGTCTGCGATGCGATATCACGGATTGTAGCAGAACTGACTCTCTTTACCCTTACTCCAGAATTGCAGGGTCCATTAAGCTAAGACTATAGCATTCCTGGCTGGTGTCTCGCTATGGGATGCCCTGGCTCACACAGACATCAGCATTCACAATCCAGAGCCCTACTCAGGCAGCTGTAAAGCCCTCCTCCTCTTCACAGCTGCCAAATACTCCTCAGCTGCTACATGTGAACGAAATGCTGGTGTTTTTTAATGCATTTGATTATGTTGCCCAATCAGTCATGCTTTTTTGTGTGATGTCACACGAACCACTTGTTCCTGAGCTGCGTCTTATTAGTACAGAGCATATGATATTGTGGCATCCGTCTGGCACCATTCGTGTGCGCAACACACGCATACACACACACGGTGACAAGTGTTACATGGTAAAATATAATTATCAACATTCCTTAAAGGCCGAATGAATTATTAATGATTTGAACACGGGTCAAAGTCCCTAGGGGTGACCTACTTCTGTACTATTCATAAAGGTATTTAACCTAATTTGCTTCAGTATTAATGTGCTACTGTAATTAATGCAAAAATGCTGTGTAGGTTTCTTTACACTGCAGTTTATATTAAGTAACCAAAAAATGTCCCTTAATGGAAAGGCTCAACAAACTGACCGTAAAGCAGAAATTCAACAATGACACAGCAGTAGAATGTCAATGGTTCATAACAAAGCACTCACTGTGTGAAAATAAAAACTTTCTTAGCTTGTACTCATCTTTATAATATTAACCAAAAATGTCCAGATTGTTGTAAAATTATTCTGTATAGTGAAGCTCAGATTTGTCTCGTATGGCCTCAGTTGCTGTTACTCAATTTTTTAAAGAACACAATGTATGCAAGGGAGCTTGCCAGTGGTTACAGGGTATCAGGGTGACCTCATTGAAAGGAATTGTGGTCAATTTCCAGAATGACTTGCAAGGTTTTAGAATTACAAGACAAATTTATAAAGTCCTTGTACCTTGTCCACACGATCTGACTCTGTTGCCTCTTGTTTTAGTCAGCTTCAGATCAGACCATCCCACGCCTCATTTCACTGTTGAACCATATTGAGAGAAACGGTTGCTCACCGGAATGCCCATCTCTCTGCACTCTTGGGAGATTGCCGTCTTACACACCATTTTCCAATGACTCCAGCTGGCTCTATCAGTGGTCTGCTCGGTACTGCCAACTTTTATGCGTAGCCTGAATCTTGCTATTATACTTGCCAGGACCAGTCTAGCTGAAAGACTTGCGACTGTTCTGGTTTGAATTCCGTATTTCTGGTAGTAAATAGACTTGAAACTTTAGTCTGGGTATTAATTGTGCTCTACTATCAGGTAGGTGCGTGTAATGTTTGTGTTTTTCTTCTCACCTTCAAGGATCATCCATGAAGATGGATACTCAGAAGATGAGTGCAAACAGTACCGAGCAGTGGTGTACAGCAACACCATCCAGTCCATCATGGCCATTATCAAGGCCATGGCCAACCTGAAGATTGAATATGGGGAGCCAACCCGGGCGGTATGTGCTTTTGTGGCAGTCAGAGGTGATATCAGTGAAATGATCAACATGCTCTAGATTATTGACATAGATTTCCCTGTTGCAAACTGGTCTGCGGTAAGAATAAAGTCATATGCAATATAATGCACATTAAGTATGAACAGCTCTGCTGCATTACATTTACCTAATGCTTCAATTTATAAATAAATTTATCAGAAAGTAATAAATGCAAGTGTATATTTTAACTCTTTCATTTTTTAAAAAAAAAAAAAAAAAGAATTTGATCATTAAATTGCACTTGTTCCCTAACTTATTTAATATAACCAAAGTTGCCGTCCCCACCTTACCTGGTTCCAAATGACAGATGACAGGAGGCAGCCATGTTGACTTAAGCTGGGGGGGGGTGGGGCCCCTTATTTCTTAAGTGTGTGTCATACAATGGAAGTACAGAGCAGTAATTACCCCTAGAAATCGGGAACCTACTCACCATGACACTGGGGGACAAGACGCGTGCCAAAGCCAGCTTCATTCATCTGCCCACACGTCATTTACTTACCTTCCTAATGCAGTATTCACAATATCCAGATGTCATTATACGTTTTTTTTTTTTTTTATCAATTCATTCTCCTGAACTTAACCTTGTTCAGCCCAGCAGTTTGTATTCACTCATTTGCATAAATGTCTTCCTGAGGTTTCCGTTTCCTTTGGTCATCACATTTTTGCATATTCTGCATTACAGAACAGCAAGCTTGACCAGCCCATTTGAATCTGATTTGGTCTGAGAGTCATTGCGACATGCACATGTGTTTTTGGTAGCAGAACTGCCTATGTTTCATTAAGGGGTTTGCTGAGACTCTCCTGATGCACTGGGAAATGCTTTGTTAATAGGCATTTTTAGCACACAGAGTGAAGTAAATTAATTTTATGTCACAAGAGCATCGCTGCCAAAGTATTTAGTATTTTACTATTATTTTTGGAGGATTAGAATTTGTGTGTGTGTATCTACATAATGCCTTTGTGATTATAAGAATATAAGATGCAAGCAGATAGAATAAGGCACCATACATACCTGTGATATGATTGATAGAATTATTTTATTCGTTTCCAGCTGGCAGCACACATTTCACAGAGATTTCTTTGGCAAAATCTTGAATTCATGCCCAGTCTAAATGATAAACTAGGCGACCTTTCTCAATTTTTTCTCAGCTGTTATAAGAAGTAAAATGTGTTTTATTTATTTATTTTTTTAATAAACTTAAATGGAGTCATAGAAACTACTGTGGTGGCAATTTTTGTAGTTCTGCCCTCGGTTATTGACTCATCGCCCTAAATGATGAAGTGATGGAACCAAGAATTCGTCTAGCTTCTTGCACTGTTATTTTCACTTCCTGTTTTAGTTTGCCACAGGGAAAAAAAAAGTTAGTTGCACTGATGCATGCTAAAGCCGCCCAGGAAGTGAAAATCCCCAAAAGAAATGATCTCCAACAGGCACTTGTGTGTTTCTGGTGGGCTGGCTTCTGGCTGCCCTGGCTGTATTACATTAGTCAATCATTTCAGATGTCTGGTGGTTATCTGCTTATTTACCTCCAAGCACCTGTCACCTCTGATGCCCTGCAGCTTTGAGAATTGGGTCTGAGACGCTTGCAGCAGCTTTTCCATCTCGCCGGCAGAACATTCAGGGCTTCTTCTTTATTCTTATCCGCCTTTGTGTCTCTCAGCTATTACCTTGTATACAAACAGGTTTCATCACCCCGTAGCTTTGACTTCCATTTGTAGTTGTGTAGTAATGGTGCACTCCATTTGAACTGGAAAGTTGGAATCTCACTAGTTGGAGATTTCAGTTGGAATGCCCCCTGAAGTCACGATTCCGATTTTCACCTCTGCACCCCTAAACTCAGAATTCAAGATGGCTGATTCCATCGTCAACAGAAGTTAAAGCTGTACTTTTATACTGTTTATTACCACATATGTCATATTTTTTGATGTCATTAAATTGGTCGTACACACAGTACTGGCCGACCGCTATCTGTGGGCATGTTGCTGCGGTGTTTGTATGTGCAAATTACCTTGTAATGCATCATCATGAACTGGTATTGCAAACAATGAACCTGACTGGAACTGGTATTGCTATATGGCTTTCCAACCTGATGTACTGGAACTTGGTTAACTCAAGTTATTCCCAGTTCCATCTTCCGACCCCCGAGGTAAACAAAACGGAACATAACATGTCTGTTCACTATTAACCTGGACTCTTGTGATGCAAGATGGCTGCGCAATCACGGCACTGCCGGTCACTCAAGTGGTTTGAGATCAGATTATCTCCACGGTAATTAAATTGTAATGTGATATTCCAAGTGTGAGGATTTGCTTATTCTGGCATACTCTTATTGGTTCCTGCATAAGGCATATGATGATGCTACATTTCATCGTTAGTTTTTAATTATCACTTCTGGGCTGTTATTGGCATAATGTTTGTGGCAGAGAAGGCAGGTCACAGACTTTAATAGCACCATCCTCTACCGCTGTTAATGTGCCTTGTGACTGGTTAGGGGGTTGTGGTACTTGTCCACCTACACTTCTGACTTGGAGAAGGCACTATCTAAACACCTCACAGCCTGGTCAAGGGACCTGTTGCTGAACGGTGTGGCTGCTATGTAACATGGGAGCAGCCTCCTCCCAGCAGCTTTTCCAGAAGGAGCCTGATCACTCTGCAGAGGATTGATGTGTTTCATACAGTGATGGTCAAGGCGCCATGACACTAACTAGCAATTGGGTTATCTGGGGCTGCCATATGTCAGCCCCGCATGGCTCCTCATGCCGCGGCTCGTGCCAGGCCTCGCCACCCCTCTCGCCCCCCCTGGCAGTTATGGCTCCTGCAATGGTTACTGGCTCTGCTAGCCAGGAAAACAGAAGGGTTTGTCTCATAGTACCCTGGCATCGAGTCTTAGCACAAAAAGTCCTGAGCTCGGGACATCTGACCTCCGCTGAATAATTTCTTCCGAGGAATGACGTTTGATTTTTTTTTCACGGTGCATTAAAGTGGAATAGTGAGGCATGGCCACCTGGTCCTGCGACACAGGCAGCCTGGAAATTCACTAGCTGTGTCCCAGTGATAAGCTCTTTGTCAGACCCCCTGCAATTTCCTTAAAGCCTCGTCAATTGTTCTTGTGCCTGATAAGCCATCGTTACCCAGAGGAGAGCTAATTTTTGCTGAGTCCTCTCCAGTTTATTGCCACATACTTGTGTCTTTGCACAGCAGAGGGCAGTTACATTATAAAATATTAATCTGTTTGGAAAGAAGAACCAGATTGGGTTTTCATTCCTTATATTATTTTCAATATTTTCTTCCTCTGTTATGCACTAGGATACTTCTGCTGTATATTTAAAAATCTTCCTATGCCTTTTGTAAATAAATATATTTAAGATTTCTTTGCACATATTGAATAAAGAATTTCTATGAGTTTTTATGGGGTAATATAAATTTTATCCCCTATAAGTTATGGAAGCACACAATATGTAATCTTGTATATTTTAATGTGTTCAACCATTTGAAGTTGTATAGTTTTAATTTCAAAATATATACAACCAGGGGCTCATTTACGGAGATTAAATACAGGTAGATTTAAACACAATTTTTGGACTGTTTACATGCTTGGACCTCATACCTTTAGTCATAGAATGTTTTGTTGTGAATGAATGAGCACAGATATATTTTTAAAACTGTACCTTTGGCAAACTCTCCTCTATGCAACTTGCATTCGCCTGTCGCACTGACACAATAAGATATGTTCACCTGCAGTTACTCATGCTTGAGTTTGCCTGTGCCATGATTCTGCTGCTTACTGGCCTTGTTTATGGGGTTTTTATGTGGAGTATAAGCTCTGACCTGCTCTATGGCCGCCCTGATTCTTCCTCACTGCAGGATGACGCCCGCCAGCTGTTTGCCCTGTCCGCTACAGCTGAAGAACAGGGGCTGCTTCCGGATGACCTGTCCAACGTGATCCGCCGTCTGTGGGCAGACAGTGGGGTACAGAAATGCTTCACGCGCTCCAGAGAGTACCAGCTCAATGACTCCGCTGCATAGTGAGTGCAAATGTTAAGCGCTAATCATTCGTCTATTGCTGTCGGTGCTTGGTGAATGATATTGGCCTTTCATCGCACAAATGGCTGACTAGTCCTCTCCATGGGTAAATCTAATGAATTGACATCAAGAGGGTTATCGTTCCAATGCCTGTGAGCCCAATCATTTATTCCTTTTGACAGTAGATGTGCTGTCCTGTTGGACACTGCTAGTCAGTCAATGGAAAAGTTAATCAGTCTGTTTACATGCCAGGAATCAGTGTATTTGGACAGCTTATGGATTCTCTAGTTAATAGCTCCATGAGAATTCATCTTGTATTATCTGATAATGAATAAGAAATAGATTTATATTTTTTTTTACGTATCTACTTCTGTCCTGTGGCCTCTTCCAAATATTGGTGTCTGAAACTGCAACAGTAAACACAGAATGTTGGTTGAATATACACAAGCTTTAAATGATTGATTTGCCTCACGAACTGGACAAAACAGTGGCTTTTTGTTGACCGAGGATCCTCTCCAAGGCAAACGCAGAGATGCTTTGTGTCTTGTAGCTGACACTGTCATATATAGATGTGGCAGCGTAGTAATGATTTGGGCAGGATGCTGCAGGCAGTCGGCCTTTTCAGGCAGCTCAATGGAAAATGTGCTTACAGAGATGCAACAACCTCTTGTAATATAAATGGTGACAGAAAAAACTGAGTTCCTGGCTGAAGTTATGTCTCCCTCTATGGCCATTTTTCACTGAAACTCAAAAATCTGTTCAAAGCTGGGAGCTAATAACTGTGCCAGTTGCCTTCATTTTTCTTGGGTTTTGCTTAATAAAACCCTGCCTCTGAGCTGCAATGGGTGCTTGAGATTGATGGGTCTGCAGCTGGTTAATATAGACTCACAAATAAAGCAGATTATGCTTTTTTAGGTTTAATCAGGACTTTTTAACACTCCAATTAGGCCATTAGGCACCCTGACAGCTGGAGCTGAAGATGATGTTGACTCGCCCTTCGATGTCTAACTGTCTAACCAGAGGCCAGATTCCAGCTCATTGTCACTCTGGGTGCAGTGAAAGAACAGTGGGCTTCTAGCAGCTGTTTAACAATCACTCTCATGCTAATAATCATGTCTCTGGCTAGCCTGCTGTGGTATTTGTTTCTGAACATTGGCGAGACAAACTGTTTATTATCCATTTTTTTAAAAATGTTTTTTTGGGGGGAGAATAGAATATAACCATGTAAAAAAATATAAAACTGCATTAACCTTTGTTAATGACTCTACCCATGGCAATTATTTTACAATGTACCTTAGTCATATATATATAATATAGTGTGTGTGCATATGTGTGTGTGTGTGTGTGTCTCTGCGGATACATGTGAGTATATATACACATGCATACATATAAACATACATATAAATTTGTGTGTGCGTTTTCCTGAATTTTGAACTTGTTGTTGTATCGGCAATTATTAATTTCCCTGATGCTTTTCTTCAAAACAACTTTCAGTACGGGGAAGGGCTACAGTTTATGTGCGTTCCGTGGGATTTGAACCCACAACCTTTGCATTAATAGCACAATGGTTGTTAAAGTGAATTCCCCAATCTGTGTTTTATATCTTTCTCTTCAGATACAATTAAATAATTGTATCACTGATCACCGGCCATTTATTTACTCTATCTTCACACCAGAAGAGGAATAACTCTCGGTCGTGGGCTGAGAGATGGAGGGCTGAGTGAAAACCCCCGAGCAGCTGCTTTCTTGGGGCTTGAGGAATGGAGACTGCAGTTCCAACCCAAAACAAATAGGGGGTGGGAAGGACAGCTACTCCAGGCAGGAGCATCATGGCCGGTCTATAGGGGGCTTTCAAGAAGCACCAAGGGTGTCTGTCAGAAGTTGGTGGTCATCCTCTGCAGGCTCCTGGAAAAAGGTTCTTGTGACACTGCACTGCCTCTGCTCCTCCCTCTCCCTTTATTGTGGCATGCGTGTGTCTCCCAGCACTGGCTCCTCCTCCTCCTCCTCAGTGGCCACCTGTGAAGTCAACATTGTGCCCGCAGTGCACCTGGGCCAGTGCTTTCTAGGGGCACTATGACGGCAGCTCTGTCGAGGTGACTCTGCCATCACTCCTGTCAATCAGTCGGACGTAGCTGCGTCTTTTGGCCTAAAACGTGTCGTTGGACTTGTGTGTAAGCCTTGTATATGGGGTGGTGATGTTCTTGTTACATTTTTTTTCCCCCACCAGCTACTTGAATGACCTGGAGCGGATAGCCAGGCCGGACTACATCCCCACGCAGCAGGATGTGCTTCGGACGAGAGTTAAGACTACTGGCATTGTGGAGACCCACTTCACCTTCAAAGATCTGCACTTCAAGTGAGTCGGCCAGTTTACAGTCTCCCTGAGTCTCCAGACGTCACTCACTCGCTCTGCATGTTTGTGCATGTCTGATGCACAGTCAAGGCCGGCTTCCTAATCTTTTCTGCCATCCACCATTTATGATTCACTCGGGGTGTTTTATCAGCACAGGTCCTTTCATCTTAATCCCAGCCTTAGTTTTTCAGTTTTCCGCAATGTGACTCAAAGGGGCAACTAGTCCAGATGTCATGCAGCTGTTCCTAGGTAGCAGGCAGTCACCTGCAGCTGAACTCCTGTTTTCATCTGGAAGGGGTATTGTCCTGTAGACCATGAGGTGATCTGCAGCAGTGATCTGCATGAGCATCTGTCAGGTTTTCTTAAGACTCCACTGTGGAGTTTTTTTTAATCTTGTGGTGTAGTTTGAAGTTTAAAATATTATAATATCATCCTATAGCTTTCCTTACCCTTTTGTAATTAGAATTTCAGCGAACTAATTAAAGTCTTGTTCCTTCAAAGATTTCTAGATGTGGTTAGTGCAGAATATCATTTTCAATCAATCAATAAAATGAACCATCAAAGAGTAAAATAGATAAGTTTTGAGAGCCAACAAATTTGCCATCATTGGCACATATAATATTATGATATGTTTGGCTCCACCAAACCCTATGAATGCAGCCAATGTCAATGGACAAGTTTCAACATTGTCCTAGAATCACACAGAAATCCAGAAGAAAGAAGAAAATTACTCCAAAAAAAGTCCTTTGTTTTGTCAGTGTGAGTCACTTTCAGCAACAGTTCGTCAGCCTTGAGACAATTCATTGGGAAAGATGCTCATTTATTCTAGCAAACCAAATCATTTGGACTGTGTCTTTCCCTGCAGACATTAGTTCCAGAGGCTGAGTTACTGTATCTTTCATTAGAAGCAATGTGTTGCATGCTTGTTTGTATGGACGGCATTTTATTTGCTCAAAAAAATCTTGGAGCCACTTTACCAACAGGCTGTCGATGTGTGGTTATCCATCTGCCCTACTTGTTTGCATAAACAGTCACTTTTTGTCCTGATTTCATCTGACAAGGAAACACAAGTCGTTTCTCATTTACCTGCTGCAGCGGGTAAATTGAGGTAGCTCTCAACAAGCCTGGCGACTCCATTTCCATTTCACGCCCTGCTTGTTGTCGTCCTTTTACGCTGCCTCCTTGAATTTGTCGATTCTTCATTTTGGATTGAAGGAAACTGAATAGTAATGTGTCTAAGAAGGATCCTGACAGATGCAATGAATGGGAAAAGAGTTTGGGAATTTGAAGAGTGGTGCTTTTTTGTCCAATTATATCATAGGCTTTACATTGGAATATTTAGAAACGAGTATGCTACCAGTGATTTGCAGTTTGGGTTTCCAGTGAATGGCAGAGGGCTGTAAAAGCCACTGTATCAGGTGATGTATAGAGCATGGCATTGGGGCAGCTGCGAAAACATTCCCTACACTGACTAATGCCAGACACGCAGACTGGCATTTTATCTGCTTGGCACATGCAAACCGTGGTAGAAGGGCAACTCTGAACAATATTCCTTTGCGACACAGATTGTTTATTCCCTTTATACCAGATGTCTGTCGCTTTATATATATATAAATAATACAGAAACATTCGCCGTCAAAACCGTCTTTCCGCATTTTCATGCTTCTTACTGTGCAACTGTAACCATGACAACGGTAAAACAACCATTAAACCATGACACGGTCTGTGTTGACAGTGCTGCAGTTACATTGAGAACTGGTCGGTGGCTAGCGGTGAGAGGCTGGATTGTAGGTATATTATTATTTTGGGACATGCCTTGGGTCTGCCATGTCCAGTTGAAGTGTAATGGCCATCTGAATGAAGAAGAATTAAGTAAAACTGAAGTGTAACCAGGGTGTTGGCAGCATTTACTGCTCTGAGTATCAGTTTCACCAGGAGGCTTCCTTCAGAGGGAGATAAGCTTCATCCAAGACATTGAAAGGCACGCTGACAGGTGTCTCCTGTATTATCCTCTGGAAGAAAGTCCTATTTTTGGACAATATGCGAAGGGCTTCTTTTTAGCTGCACAGCATCCTGTAACTGCCCTGGCTTTCCTGCAATGGGATTCTGTCACAGCTGAGGATCTATAATGGATCTGTTTGTTCTGCTTCACTCTCTGAGCATCCTCATGAAATTTTAATACGCAAGTATCTATTGAATGTGGCTCAACCTCAATCTTCCTTTCCTCCACCCTCTTGCTTTCAGTCTCTCCCCCTCTCATTTTATGTGTGCGTTTTTTTTCCCCTTGCTGTGTTTTCTGTTTGGGTTACACTCTAACAGAAAAAGCAATACACACATCCACAAATTGCTTGCAATAAAGATATGCTTGTGAAAGTCTGCCTACCTGCCTTTTCGATATAATACATAACTCATAGTAGAAGAGAAGAGAGTTTTTATTAACCTGTTTGATAAATGCTTTATCCTTCTGCTTTATTGTTCCTGTTGATGCTGTTCTAAGCAATGCAAAAATTCAGATTTCTGGTTCTTGCACAAAAGGTACTACAGAAGAACTTGCTGGCACCCTGTCTCTTGTCACAGACAAATATTTGCCCTTGTGGCTGCACATGCAACACTGAAGTTCTACCAAAACTCAAAATAGTTCTTCCAGGAGAGGAAAAAGAAGCAGTATCGAGAAAGTGGCTTCCTCCCATCCCTGATGCCCTATTCTTACAGGATGTTTGATGTGGGTGGCCAGCGCTCTGAGAGGAAGAAGTGGATCCACTGCTTCGAGGGTGTGACAGCCATTATTTTCTGTGTGGCACTCAGTGCTTATGACCTGGTTCTTGCTGAGGATGAGGAGATGGTAATATCTGCCAGACCTTTTTTCTCTCTACACTAAATAATTACATTCATTCTGTACAGAACTTCCCCACCATTTTGACTGTCATAAATGACTCCTGCTTTAAATGTAATATGCAGATTCTCCACAGTGAAATAACTCCAACCTCTCTTTAATCACACTGTGTTTGTTTGACTTAATAACTGGAGTGGAAATATTAATATATGACTCATCCACTGTTAGCACAGCTTGCCATTTCCAAGTGTAAAATTACAAGAATATTTCAAATATGACTAAATGCTCAGATGTAAGCTTATTTTTCTCTGTAGTCAGATAATACATATTAGCAAGCAGTCGTTTTATAAAAAATTCTAAAACATCTTCACTGGGAAATTTTGTTTGTACTATGTGTTCTATATAAATGAATAGTGCCTACTAATGTTGAAAATGTGGAAATACCTTCATTCAGGCCATTATGTTTATCTTTAATTCATCTTCACTCCCCCCCACCAATCTAGAACCGCATGCACGAGAGCATGAAACTCTTTGACAGCATCTGCAACAACAAATGGTTCACAGAGACATCCATCATCCTCTTCCTCAACAAGAAGGACCTATTTGAGGAAAAGATCACCCGCAGCCCACTGACCATCTGCTTCCCAGAGTACTCAGGTACTGGAGGAGGAATCCAAGTCATTTCGTTTGCAGTTTCAGCTTCGTTCGAAGAAGAATTATCTTATTAGATACGCAAAAAGTACTTGCATGTTTATAAAACACATTCAATTTGTATTGTACAGGACATTCTCATCAAACACAAATATTACCAGCATGGTATTTGCAAACCTATACAATGATGTAGTGTAATATGTACTCTGAGTTAATCGTTTCTTAATTTGCTTAATTGTTTCGCTTCCATTTTATTACATTCGTGTTGTGAGGTCAGTAACAGATTAGCTTCACATGCTGAATGTGTAGAGGACAGCGACACCTCCCTAAATGTTTAATTGCACAAGACTCATTTAATTTCGGCCACTTTGGGCTAAACAAAGTCCCACGCAGTTGTCTTGCATTTGTCCTGAATGTTTTTCGATATTACCAATTTGTTTGATACAAAATCAAAGGTTCAGGTCTTGTGTTTATAATAGAATTCATACCTAAATTTATTGAATGAAAATTTGCCATGATTTGTGTGTCTATGTGCTGGTCGGATCATTTTTCATCCAACATGTTTATTCCCGTCTTCTAGGAGCCAACAAATACGATGAAGCTGCCAGCTACATCCAGACCAAGTTTGAGGATCTAAACAAGAAGAAAGACACGAAGGAGATCTACACCCACTTCACCTGTGCTACTGACACCAAGAATGTGCAGTTTGTCTTTGACGCTGTTACTGATGTGATTATCAAGAACAACCTGAAGGACTGTGGCCTCTTCTAGAGTGAGTATTGGCCAGGTGCTTGTGCAAGCAGGCACACTCGCACTAAACAAGAAAATGTCTTAGAAAGAAACTGGAAGAAGCTTTTGGTAAATCCCTTTGGTGTATAGTTTATGTAATAATATCATTAATTAAAATGTCAAATTGCTAAACTAAAAATGCACTATGCCACAAGCACCGTTGCATTTCAGGAAACGCACTTCAGCGTTTACAATAGAAGGACTAAACTAAAAGAACACAAATAGCCTTGGACACGACACAACACACAATACTGTAACTTTCCTTCAGGCAAGAAATAATGATCACTCACCTTCAGGACTAAGAAAACCTTGTCGGGTTTTGTGCCGACCGCCATTAGACTTGTAAATGGTTGAACACCATTCTTTTATTTTTATTTTAACACTGCTACTTTTAGGTTCTTTATTTATTGCTTACTCATAATGTATTATTTATTTATTGTGCTATTTATTGTACTTTGCAAGCTTTACATACCACTGCTAATTGCTCCATGTGGTATGGTATATGTGCTGTGTGTGGGTGACCAAATTTCATAAACAGTATGAAGTTCCTAATGGAAAAATGAAGTTCAATGAATTGAATTAAATTGAATTTGCCCACCATATTCATAATGAAAGAAACTTTTTGTCTGACTGACATGCATTACTTTAGTTACAGTTCAATCAGAACAGACTGATTGACTGGAACCAAAAGCAACTTTTTTGCTACTCGGTTTTTACAGAGGTGTACCTTCAAGTAATATGAAATATAGCTTAGTTAAATTACATTCATACGTACTTTTGGTTTTACTATCCGAATGCTACCACAACTTTACTTGCCACAACAATATCCATCATCTTATTATTCCTAATTAGGAACAGCTGGCTGCTTAACTTTCTGCGTCAGCTGTTGGACTTCATCTTCAGCAGGATGCTCCTTTGTAACAAAACCACATGTTACAGAGGATGTGTTACTCCATACACCAAAACACGCCTCTGGGCTGATTTACACTGTTTTTAATCTACTTGAAGACTTAATCTTAAATGAAGAAATATTTGTGGATTTTTATGCATATCATAACTCCAACAAAAATCAATATCAGACTGACCTTAAAAAGACAGCTCTCCACACTCAACTAGGGAAACACTTACACAAATGTATATTGGGTATGAACCTGATTGTTTACCTGGTGCTGTGGTCAGTTACTGTTGTCCATTAAGTTGAAAGTCTGAGTACAAATTTATACAGACCAAGTATGCACTCACTTGCCTCCAGGTTGATGGAGTAGTTAACAGAGTATAATGAATACTACTCATTGCAGAGTCATGAGAGTTAGATTAATATACTCTTACAGGATATTGAATTTCTCTCTCTCTCTCCTAGGACACATTTCATACGAGCAGAAGGGAGATCCGACACACCATGACTGCTCTGGTCAACAGTGATTCCTATGTTCATGTGCTTTTTAATTTTTTTTCTTTTTTTCATTTTAATGAAACAGACTGAGCGCCTGAAAGCATTGTCAGATGTCAACAATCACCGATTCCCTAAATATTGCAATATTGCATTTTTTTCTTCCTGTGTTGTCATTTTTTTTTTTTTTTTAATATGTTGAATATTTAATTTTATTGGGGATTCATATTTTTATTGACAATTTCTTTTTCGTCTTGGTCCATACTGCAGCAGTTCAGTGGTTCTTTTCTTTTTTTTTAATTAACAGAGGCAAAAAGTACTTTTTATATATATAAATGCATTTGCTTTACTTCAAAATTTATGAAAAATCTAATTGCATAAAATTTATTTTTAAGACAACTGTGGGCATCCATTAAAATTAGATAAAAATAAAGTGCTTTATATTGTTTACACAAAGTCCAGATTGTTATCTGAACTGCATATTGTACTGCATGTCTAATGATAGCTGACTGTATTAGCTCTGTAATGGCACAAAATATAACATTCCTCCAGAAAAATAATAAAACTACAAAAAGAATCTTCGCACCAGGGAAAAGAGATTTTAACAGATATTTAAAATATGTGTACCTAATTTTCCTTTTTATTGTTCAATATAATGTCTTTGGCAGTATGTTTTGTGCCTTCCGTTTACATCTTACATAGGTTTGTTTTATGAGTAGAGTTGACTTAATTCACCTTCAGCCGTCGTCTTTGATCTGTTTACATCTTAGCTTTATATCAGTAGTTGTCGTCTTAATTCACATTTAGTCCATTACTTTCTTCTGTGTTCTTCACATGACTGAAAAAAACGTGCTAAAATAGTAATTAAGAGACACAATCTAACAAAAGTGTCTTTTGGTAAAAGTTAATGATTTTAATTTAAATAAAGCTGTGTCACTAGCCAGGTCTTGTTTGGTTATTTAACTTATATTTTATTTTTATTATTTTTTTACGTCACTTGACAAGAAATTAGGGACTGCCCAAAGCACTCTGCCTTGGGTTGGCATGCACTAATGCGTAATTAAAATAAGATCAGTACTATTCATTGCAGCTGATTTTTTGATAAGGCGAGTATTAGTTGATTACTAGTTTAATTTCAAGAATGGCTGCTTTACCATTTTAAGTGGTATTTTGACATTTGACTTGGCTTATTGTAATTACCCACTCATACAGCTAAACATTATGCTTGTTCTGGCTGTACGACTTGCTTATGGGCACAAAAATAGGGTCCAGATTTGAGTTTCTGTACTGTCTTTACACACCATGACACCAGCATCCACCGATAATACAGGAATCCTGTGAATGACATAATTATTCTACATTAACTTCATAAACATTTGTTATAGTTGACGTACCCCTCCTTCGTAGTTTAAATTACTTGGTAGCATAAAATTCTGATGTAATTTCCTTAAGACACAATTGTTTGTGTGTGTGAGGGGGGGAATGACCCTATACACCTTGAGGTTATGTAATGCTATATATTATCTCAGGGAGGGAGTTGGAGTGCTGTGACAGATGGCCTGGTCACCACATCCCCCCAGCCTAAACCTTAGAGCTGCTTTTGTGAGGAGTTGAACTGAAGAGTATGACCATGGTAGCCAACTTGTGCCCAGAACTTGTAAAAACTCCTTCAGGACTATTGGAAAAGCCTACTAGTTGGCTACATCTGGAAAGTGAGTATGCCAAGAGTCTGCAATGCTGTCGTTGAAAATTTGCGAAAACGTTGAGTTATTCCACTCTTTGCAATTGCAAAATTTTATGTGTATTACTTCATTGCCTTAAGGCCTTTTACCGTAAGATGAACAACAGCTGAAATAGAGGCAAATGGATAAAAAAAAAAAGAGCTGTATCCAGACTTTTGACTGGTACCGTATATGATGTTTCTCTGATTACATAGGGGCAGCACTATGAATGGGAATTTGTCAAAAAGAGTATTGGACAGAAAATGGAACTGGAGGTTGAAGAGAGATTAATGTTTGGACAACGATGTTCATATAGTGTAGTATATAATATTTTGCAGCTAAGTCTGTTCTCACAGTAAATTAGCAATAAGCAATAAGTGACCATGCTTCATTACTTTACATCTTTAGCTGGATAGGGGCTTATAAATCTGAGATACCATAATACTCATTCTGGTCTTCAGCACTCCTTGCTCAGTAAATACTCATTCTGGTCTTCAGCACTCCTTGCTCAGTAAATACTCATTCTTATGGCTTGCATGGGTTGCTTTGATAAAGATGGAGAAAGAAGAACTACTTAAAATGTAAACTTGCTAGACTTGAGTGTTTTATGCTATGTAGACTGATCAGCCATAACATTAGAAGATTCTTGCCTAATATTTTGTAGGTCCCCCTTGTGCCCCCAATACAGCTATGACTGGTCCAGGCATGGATTCCACAAGACCTCTGTAGGTGTCCTGTGGTATCTGGCACCAAGACACTAGCAACAGATCCCTTATGTCCTGGAAGCTGTGAGGTGGTTTGGACTTGTTTGTCCAGCACATCCCAGATACTTGATCAGTTTGAGATCTGGAGATCTTGGAGGCCAAATCAACACCTTGAACTAACTTTCATGTTCATTAATCTATTCTTGAACCATTCTTGCAATGCGGCAGGGTGCAATGTCCTGCTGAAAGGGATCACAGCCACTAGAGAATACCTTTACCATGACAGGATGTACTTGGTCAGCGTCAGTGTTTAGGTAGGTGGTACGTGTCAAAGCAACCTCAACATGAAGGCCAGGACCCAGAGTTTCCCGGTGGAATGTTTCCCAGAGCATCACACTGCCTCTGTTGATTTGCCTTCTTCCCATAGTGCATCCCGGTGCCATGTCTTACCCAGGTAAATGACGCACATGCCCCTGCATCCACATGATGTAACGTAGAACATGACTCTTCAAACCAAGCCACTTCACTTCCGTTGCTCCATGTAGGCATTTTTGTATGGGCATTCGGACCGGTCTGCAACTACACAGCCCCATGTGCAGCAAGCTGCAATGCACTGTGTTTTCGGACACCTTTCTGTCATAGCCGGCATTAACTTTTTCAGCAATTTGTGCTACAGTAGCTCTCCTGTGGGCCTGGACCAAGCAGGCTAGCCTTTGTTCCCCGCACACATTAACCTCCGGCGTTGTAGGTTTGAGTCCTGAAACCCAGCTCTGCCTTGAGTTATTGTCCCATCTTCACGTGGGCTTCCTTTTGCAGTTCAACAACTGCCAGAGCTCGTCTCTACTGTTACCACATCGCATGCACTATCTTACAAACCACTTATACTGGGCTAAATGGGGCAGTGTGCCAGTGATAGGAGGGTTGCTTGTTCAAATCCCAGAGTCAGCAAAGTGATTTCACTGTTGGATGTTTGACCAAAGCCCTTAGCCCCCAGTTGCTCCAGGCTACCTGATGCTCTGGGTAAAAGCAGCTGCTACACAATAAATGCAAACATACTGTACAGGGGACCCATGAACGATTTGATATTTTCCTGCAGTAGTTTGTTTAGTACTTCTGCCCAACAGTGAAGTGTTACTGCAGGAAGTGATGTTGGAAACATTATTACTGCTTGACACCCTAAGCCACCCAGAGAGGTTAGGGGACCCACATAAAGTTTTTTTGTCTTTTCCGGTACTTTCTGCATTTTATTTACAACCAAAGCAAAGTTTGCCTATTCACCTGTTGAGAGTAATTTAGAGGGCAAATACAGAAAAACTGAACACTAGTCACTAGCTAATTAAAAAATCGTATGTGTGACACTTTTTGTACTGAACTAGCCAAGCTGGCTAGTAGCTAAAATTCTTATGCTCCACCATAACATCATAAATATCACTGACGATTTTGTGGCCACGTTTGTGTAAAAGCTCAGTGCAGTTTAAGCAGGGATAATATTCAGTTATTACCCTTTAAAATTAGTAGTATTTTTAAGTGGTATGAAGTGATATAGGAAAAATGAAAACCTTTCGATTTTAATTTCCACTGTAACACTTGAGAAAATGCCTTTCATTTTGTTCATCAGTCTTCAGTAATTGTTTAGCTTATTTATAAATGATGATGTAGCATTTGAGCTTGATTATGTAATTGCTATGTAAATTATTTTGTCATTTAACTTTGTGCCCTTGGAGTTGTCTGCAGGTGTGAATTAGTGAGAGAGTGAATAATGTGATGTACTGTGATGGGTTGGTGCCCAGTCTGAGGTTATTCCCTGCCTTGCACCTGTTATTTTTGCACTCCCACAGCTCTGGATAGGACAAGTGGCAATGAAAAATGAACGAACTATGCTCTATGGTGACTATGCTGTTGACCTTCAAGATCAGACTGATAAGGTTAGCAGATCTTTTAGTTTGTGGAGGTTTTTCTTCACACGTCAGTGAAGAAAATAATTTATTATCAACACCTAAAGTCATGGACGTCTGCGATATCAGTATTCTATTACACCACCTGCTGACTGAGCTAGGTAATTACGGCTTTCATTACTAGCCAGTCAGTAAAGTGAAACGTGAACCTGGTGGAACCACAACAGCATAAAACAAACTATTTTATTTGACTAGACAACACATACCCATGGCATTAAACAGGATAAATGAATGGCTGATGAATGTATGGATGGATGTATTCAATATGAGCATGTGTCAAACGCAAAGAGTATCTAAGGCTATTAAAACTCAGGAACAATGATACTGACATTTAAACTTTCTATTGTGCCATTGGACTGAAAAATTCCACCCTCTGACAAATTTTACATGGATATATTAACACAAATATTTAAAATCTGTATCACAGTTATACAGTGCCAGTGAAATATCAAGACAGAAAAGTCATTTGTTTTCAGCAAGAAAAAGACCCTAAGCCCATCTGGAGGTTAAGAATGTACGGTTTTATCGTGTGAACAGGGAGAGAGTTGGAGTTCTGTGACAGATGACCCACAATCCCCTGATCTAAATGCTATAGAGCTGGATTGGGGTGAATTGGATAGAAGAGTAAATAAGTAGGCAGTGTGGGCCCAGAACTTGTGACACCTCCTTCAGGACTGTTGGAGAAGCTCCAGGTGGCTACATCTGGAAGATGGTTGAAAGAATGCAAGAGTCTACAATGCTGTCATTGAAGCAAAAAGTCTAAAATTTTTAAACCCTTCTCTGGTTTGTTGTAGCATGTGATATATGTATTACTTCATTGCCGCCAGGCCTTTCACTATAAAATGATTAGCACTCTGCCCACACTTTTGAATGGTGCTGTATCAAACATATATTTACAATGCATGAGAGCAAAAATATTATCACAGTATTTAGCTAACTCATAGTTTAAATCTAGAATGAACATTAGCAAATGCTTGTATTTTTGGTGCAATTGGCACAATGGTTTTTTACAAACAAGGGTAAGGCATAATGTCATAATTCCATCCATCCAACTGCTTACTAAGTTCATGGTAATGGGGAAGGCCATACTGGTTGTAAAAGTGTAAACACTCCATAGTGTTATATGTTACATTGTGCATAGCCTTTTTATTTTGTTTATTACATGCCGACAGCTAGCATAATTCACATTAAAAAAACAATTTACTTGGGAATGGGTAGTTGCACAGATCAATTAATCTTTCTGAAGGCCGATTTTTAGTCTTTATTTTTACAGCTTGGTATTGAAATTTGGGGGCGACATGGTGGTGCAGTGGTTAACACTGGGACCTGGGTTCAAGTCTCCGCCTGGGTTACATGTGTGGAGTTTGCATGTTCTCCCCGTGACCAAAAATATGCTGAGGCTAATTGGAGTTACTAAATTGCCCGTAGGTGTGCATGTGTGAGTGGTTGGTGTGTGAATGTGCCCTGCGATGGGCTGGCCCCCCATCCAGGGTTGTTCCTTGCCTTGTGCCCATTGCTTCCGGGATAGGCTCCGGACCCCCTGTGACCCAGTAGGATAAGCGGGTTGGAAAATGGATGGATGGTATTTAAATTTGCACCTTTGTTAAACTATATTTATGAGTACCAGGCAAAATTATTGCAGGGATTGGAATAAATGCCTTCCAAAAAAAAATGTATGTTTATTATGTCAGTTATAATTAAATATAAATAAACTTTATTTTGAATAAAACAAATCACAAACAAATCATCAACCATTTAGTCTGTCACCTTGCCTTCGGATAAACATTTAACAAAGCAGTTGTATTGTCAGAAGTAAACTTTGCACTACGGCTGCTCATGAGCGTATTTACCTTTTAAAGTAAGAAATAATGCAGGAATCCTTTGAATGCATAGAAATCCAAACATTTAGATTCAAGCACTTTATTGCCATTGTTCACATATAAATTGGCTTCCACCGCGCGATAGCATTGAAATAGCAACAATGGAGGGAAGAGTTGAACCGGTGAGGCCAGCTGTTCCGCATATTCCTTAACTATCAAAAGGGGGCGGTATTGCAACGACCGTGTCGTATGTTGAATCGCTTAATTAAGTCTTTTCGCGATTACGCGATTCTTCATTTCCAGGGGCATAGCCCGTATCCTGTATCCATTCCATTTCTATTCTGTCAGATAGCTACAGTACATCCATATATATATATATAAAAGATCATGGGCTAGGTCAAATTTACCTGGGGTTTGACTTTTTTTTTGTTTTTGAAGCAAGACTGCCATCGAGGTTACAATACTCGCCCATGCACACGTATATATTCATTTTGAAATTATATTTATCCTACCTAAGTGCTATGCTGTGTTTTGTTATCCTGTGTCTGTCTGCAGAAAACACGCAATATCGTCGCGCTAAATAGGCTACTTGTACCAGTACAAATGACAATAAACCTTTTAAATCCATCCATCCATCCATCCATTTTCTAAACCGCGGGGGGTCCGGAGCCTATCCCGGAAGCAACGGGCACGAGGCAGGGAACAACCCTGGATGGGGGGCCAGCC
>JABFEA020000110.1:26621715-26644319 GCA_019775915.2 Cyphomyrus plagiostoma
GTCCTAGAAACAACAAACAGACTCCTAAAGTACCTGGAGAAACAGTCGGTCGCTTGGGATACTATAACCGATACGTGAACATTTAAGTGGATAATTTACGACACGACTGAAAACAGTGTGAAATGTCTCAGGGGCCAAGGTCTCAGAATTCAGGCGGCAGAAAGTAAGTAAAACAGTATGCATTATGCAATAAACAATCCTCATTTTCATTGAATGCTATTCAGGAGTGTAGTGAGATCATTTCTGTTTACTTAGTGCAGCAGGATGACAAACGCCTCTGCATCAAGGCTTTAATTACTTTTTTATTTTGCTTCCATTTATCTCATACTGTTAGTGAGCAGAAACATTCAGTACACGATTCATTTTTGTATGATAACGTTAGCCTGAAATAAGCAGCAAAGTACCTCACATTTTTCACTTCGGTCCTATGGCATTAATTCAGATGATAGCCCCAGTGTAACATTGACCTACACCAATCTTTCTGGAACAATAACACCCACACAAACAGGCACATCTTTACAGCCAGAAGGACATGGTTTCTTGGCATCGACGATTAAGACCTATAATTATGACTGAAGGTTGTTTTGATTCTCACAAAACCTGGACTTTACAGGTGTATTCAAGGAACACAACACTAAATATAACCCTATAAAATAAGCCTAATTTTAAACTTGTCTATTGGTATAGTGATCTTGCCAATAAACTAACATAGTAGTGTTTAATAATTATGCACTGAGGTAAAGCCCTGTGACATCTGTTAACCCCACCACCATATACATTGCGAATTACCTATATAGTGTCTGAGGATATATATATTTCAACAAGGGTATCAGATATACAATAAATCATACTATAATCTCAGGGATTTAGAGCTCACAAAATACAATCAAGTATGGAAGCACAGCAGTTGTCAGCTGGGTAATATCAGCTCTTTAGATCTGCCTGCTATGGATAAAATACCTTTTTTCCAGCCTTTCTTGGTTCTGGCAGTGATTGTTGAACAACCTGGCCTCCTTGTAGAACAGACAAGTTATTTCCAAGTTGTGGTTTTGCTGTAAGAGGAAAAAAGTGTACTATGTTGTAAATGCTGTACTCCAAAATGTGTACCCCTTTGTTGATATTAAGCAAATGTCTTTGTTTGCCAAACCTTGAACATATTTTTTTATGGCATAAGCATTAAATAAGTGCATGCAATGTTCTACTTTAATGACATATCATTGTTTTGGCAGTAACCCATCCATCCATCTACTTTCTTCTGCTCATCTGGGTCCAGGACACAGAGGCAAACATGGATGAATGGATGGGTTACTGCCAAAATAATGTACCATCATTAAAGATTCTTAATAGCAGCAACCCATACATACTTATTACCAGGCAAGAAAAACAAAGCAAAATAGAGGTAACTGTTACAGGAAAATCATAGGGTATATAAACAGCGTCTACTGTTGCCTGCGAGCACTTTTGAAGTATACTGAAATTGCTTTAAAAATGTCTGACCACAAGTAAATAATAAAAGTTAATATGTTACAATGAAGAAATCCTAAGAAGCACCTTCTGTGTTGTTTCATCAAAAGCCAACCTAGTCTATTGTATGATTACAAATGCATCAGTAGCAACTTAAAACAAACACGGTAATGCTAGAAGCACGCTAATATGTCTAGAAATACATTATGCCTTTGTTATAAAGTAGCAGTACACAAACAGTGTTTGCTATTGTGAGTGTCAGGAAAATTACAAATGGAAATATGTACAGCTGTATTTATATATGCAGAGTGGAAAAGGTTCATCTTAAGAGGAGTAACATGAGTAATGTTAAAAAACACAAAGTATTTCCTGTTGTACAGATGTTACACTTGCTTTATGGGCAGTTGTAACATTTGATTCAGGTTAAAAAGACGACTTGCATAGGAATACACAGTGACAAAGGCAAGTAAAGTATTATCAACATACATCCAATCCGTTTAATGCTAATAATGTATCCCCCTTCTACATGAAGTATCTCTGCCTGTGCTGTACCTTTAGTATATTCCATTCACAACCCCTTCTCCCGCTTGTAATCCAAGGCAAACAGACATATTCATTATCCATATTTGGAGCCTGGATTTCCTAAAGCAAACGCAGCCCCCACAGAAACAATGTGTGCAACTGCTTAATTAAGCCACTAGGATGTGAGCTGTAGTTTACTCCTATTCTTCTGAAGATGGGGTATTCTAACAAACTCCCATTTGTACCTAGCGATCAAAATTGCAGATTTTGTAGCGTTTTTGGCTTTATAGGTACCCTGCTGGCTTCATGGGAAAGCTGGGTGATTAACGTGCTTTAGTCTTGGCAGATCAGGATACATTTTAGTAATGGGACACACATGTGACACATTCTTGAACAGTAAGCATTCTGCTGTACTGGAAAGAGTGTGGTATTAATTATTGGTTGAACTCCCAGTGATTATGAGAAAGTGAGGCAACAGCAGAGTGACCCAGATACACTTGAACCAAGGCACTTTATAAATTTATGCTGCTTGGAGGATATAAGCACATATGTGTTGAAGGGGTTATTCTTTGTGCCTCTAACCGAGGGGGCATGATGTCTGCCCTGATGATCTGTGAGAGAGGGGTTCATATAGGACTCATCCTTCACCTCATCCTTCCTTGACTGGTTAGTGCACCCACTCCCGCAGCAGGACCTTATAGGTACTGGGATTCACAGTCACCCCCTTCCCACGTGGGCAAGTTTATCTACAAAGCCCTGTTTGGAAGCTCTTGGATTTCTCCTAGAAAAAATTATAATCCATAATTTGCTCAGTGCACTCTGCCTTGTCCTTGTACAGCTGTTTAGATGTGTGTCCTGACATGCAAGGCTGGATAATCTCTATAGTGTGCAGTGATGGGGAGGGGGGCGGGCAGTGGGGGTTTCTTACCTTGATGTAGGCCATGAGCTCTTTCAAGGTCATCTCCTTCTGGTCCTCATGTCTGCCCTGGACAGAGAAATTATCCCACTCGGAGTACTCTTTTCCTGCAACCTACGCAGACACACATTTGAGT
This sequence comes from Cyphomyrus plagiostoma, assembly GCA_019775915.2. NCBI lineage: Eukaryota > Metazoa > Chordata > Actinopteri > Osteoglossiformes > Mormyridae > Cyphomyrus > Cyphomyrus plagiostoma. Next base: position 26,624,754 of record JABFEA020000110.1, read on the forward strand.
GAGAGAGTGCGAGCCTACATCTCTCTCCTACATGTACAAGAAAATGTTTGTTTACCTACCATCGTGGGGGGATTGACATTAACTTTCATTTCCATTCAATACACGATAAACAACTTGTTGTTATATTAGAACTAGAAGTATTTACTACAATGAAATTTGAGGCGGTTGGGGGAGTATTCATTGTCCGCCTCTTGTTAACCAGGAATCACTCCACAGTCCCTACCCAGAGTCCAAGGTAAAGGACATCGAAAGTCCACAAGTCGTGTAAAAATGAAGCAATTCCTTCATTGATCTTATTACAAAAGTTAGAGGACATCAGGAAAACAAAATGTAAACCATTACAACCATTTTAAAATGGGTGAATGTTTAGTTTTACCTAAGTTCGTTGCTACATTACCAAAATAAGGCTATTGTTCATGGCGTCCTTCCAAAGTTTTTGGTTTTAAGGACCAGCGCCTGCTGCTGATTAATTAAATTCCCATAGAGACAGAGAGAAAATATGGTCCCTGAAAGATAAAAGAGCCGTCGTAACAAATGTCTGTGTTGCCTTGTACATGTACTTCAGTTTGAGTCCAAACAGAACCTCTGTATCTCTTCTATATCTGATTAGCACAGGAAATGAATAGAAATGAAGAGACAGAGCTACATAATATATGATCCATCGTAATGAATGCACTTGAAGACATTACGTAAGTCAAATTTTAAAAGCTTTCAGACTCTGTGCAAGTACATTTTCTGAGATTATTTCAACTCATCACCAGTATTTAAATAATTTGCTGGATAACTAAAAGAATATTAGCCAATTTAGGGGTGAGGAAAACAAGTTTAAAAAGTGTTGGAGAGTTCAGTTTGCCTTCGACACTACACTTTATTATATTGTATGCTATATTATTATTATTATACTCATTAAATTCCATGCCAATGACGAGAGACTTTGGATGATTGATGCATAGTTGACCCACAAGTGACAACTAAACTAAAGACCTGTCATTGTTTTTTCTGAAGTGTATGTTAAATTGACTGATGTAAAGACATGCATTCAAAAGCTTTTCAACTGGAAATATTTTTCTCTTATCTGTGAAAACAAGACAAGATAAAGTTCACAAGGGAATATGTCAAGGTAACCTTTATGCGTGCAGCAAATGTGCCCTGCAAAATCTACCACATAGGAAAATACAGACAGAATAACATATCTGTGAAAGCAGTCAAGGCTTAAGTTAAACCTCTGCAAATATTACTTATCCTATCACCACTGGGAAGGACCAAAGACATGCAAAAATAACATCATGTCACACACCTGTTTGCTGTAAATATAATCTATCCTCTTTTCCGCTGGACTAAACGTTGGAAAATGTCAAAAGAATCCATTGTTTGTCTAATCTTTTCCTTTACAATTAGCCATATACATTATGGGCTTCACCGACACTATTTTTTTTGGCAGAAATTAGCTTCAATCATATCTTGGCTCAAACATGAGTAATAGATCATGCAGAACCCCAGGTCCCACTGATATATTTTTACTGACCATATAAATTCATATTAGATTTCAGTAGTGATGGATGAGCCTAAATAAATTCACTATTATGTTGCAGTTGTGGCATGAGCATTGGGTAAGGAGTTGATTATATTTTTTGCAGTGGATGTTCAACTGGCTACAAGAAAAGTTTAAGAAAAGAATACATTATAGGACAACAGAGCCGTTGAAAACGTTCTTCAAAGGATGCAAGCCTCCAAGCCACCAATCACATGTAGCCACAGTAAGACGTGATGTTGCCTGTGGTACAGCTATAAAGAGATATAACCTCCTATGACCCTACCCATTCATTTATGTCCATTGTAGTGGACATGTTGTTTTTGCATTTATCTTTTCATTGATGTAAGGAAACATATCTATTCCTGTTGTACACTGAAGAGAACATGCTGTAAAATTAAAAATAAAAATAAATTTGAAAAAATCTAAATTGTAAGATGTCTTATTATCAGCAAAGACAAATAACCTATAATTCTAAGGACACTTTTTTAGTTGAATTTCAGGTGGATAACGCTGCAGAAACCAAACACTGCATATCTATGCAACTCACTGAAAAAATAAAGGTATATCAACAAAATTCATATCTGCATTAATTTCTTAATCTAACACTACAGTGGTTCGAAAATATCCACACATCCCAGTTAAAACAGCATATTTGGTGTATTTCTGGCAAATCATATTGTTTCTAACAATAGGAAATACTAAGAATCGCAGCATATGATACTTAAAACTCCACATGACAATGTAAAGAGACAATTTAACAATGGAGAATTCCATTGGAGAATGGAATCTGTAGACCAATAATTCGTAAAAACCTAGTAAAATGTAGCAATATACATTAATTTCAGGCTTGCCTCCGAAGCATGTTGGGTACTTTAGAATGAAACTGCCTTCATTCCCTGCCTTCACCCTTTGATGCCACAGACCTCACCATGGAGGACAGCCAATTTTCCCAGCTATCATCCTCATGCGATGACATTCTGCATTTTCTTTTCACATAATCTGTTAGTCTTGGAGTCAGCATAACACACTCAGCGCAGATACTATGTAGCTAATAGCACACAGAAACACCGTACATACTTTATATCACACATTAACATGACAAGACACAATGTAACACCCTAAAATACTATTTGGGAAGAACCTTTTTCAAGGATTGTGTGAGAAGCACTCAAAGGAGCATGAAAAAGTGGCTGGTTGGGAGATCCCATGTCTCCCTGACACTGTGTTGACTGATGAGTAGACTGGCCCTTTTCAGCAACTTTTGCAAACACATTAGCTTCAATCATATCACAGTCTAAGACCCAAAGATATATTTCTCTGTTAGGCCTCGGACAGGCATTCTGTATCTCGTTTCAGAATGGAAGCCTCAAAGCCCAACAATGTAGGGTGATCTTACAGCCTAAGACAAAGTAGAAGACATTCCCTTTAACATGTAAATTTTACTATTACAAATCAGTTGGCCCTTAACGCCATTCCTTTATCTTTTCACGGCTTAAAACCTCCAATAACAAAACTTCCTTTCACACACACTTTTTCAAACAGATCAAATGAGCCACCAGGCCATTGTTTCAGGGCACATGCATCTAGCTAAACACACCAGGTCACACCACCAGGATTTATTCTGCCTCCTGGGTTGGTGAAGCAGAGCCATAAGCAATGGAGAATTCCCTCTTCACTGATAGATGTGTTTATGCTACATACCGAGTACCTAGAAATAATATGGAACTTCCAAAGAAAAAGCTGGAGGTTATTTCATCTAACTAGAAGAAAGTCCCTGATGGCACTGATGATGTCATGGTCATACCTGTGCCAGTGTCTTTCTCTTGTACTTTCTTGCAAGTTTTCCCATATGACAGAATACATCCCACTAAGTCAACAAGCACAATGTAAACTCACAATCACACCACGTGTAACCGTGTGGAATAAGAGTAACAACGTAAGAACAAAAACGAAGGAGTGATTAAATTACTTAGTGACATATCTTAGGAATGTCAATAAACCCTTGAAACAGAAGCCATTTGGTGGACAATGTAGCTTCCCACAGTAGGGGCCTGGGACCAGGCTGATCAAAGCCAAAGCACCCTAACTGCAGGGAATGTATCAAGCGGAGGGATCGAGTCTCGGGAAGGTGATTGTCTATCCAGACCAACCAAAGGTCGTCACAGATAACAGAACCATAGCAGACCAGAACACCAAGTCAACAAGGCAGCACAAGTGGGCAGCCCATTTCAAAATGTCGCGTATGATCACGACATTACTATGGCCCAGTATGACTAAACTGAAATGACATCATCGTCATTTATGCACAATAGCCCATTCTCTGAGGCAGGAAGCCGTGTTCAGAGCACTGCTGTTGATAAACTCCCTTCCTCTACAGCATTAAAAAATGTTAATTTCACACAATAGTTCTTCTGCAGCATAGAAATCTATTACTAGCAGATTTTGACAATGGGTTCATTTTTAAACAACTGCACAAGAGACCAGGAAGGACTTCAAAGCACTGCATATTTTTATTTTCTGTGACTGGTACTTCACATAATTCAATTTATCTGCCCAATCCTTTTAGTAATACTATGTAAAAGGTATTACTACTTACCAAATAGGGTCATACAGTTTGTTATTAGGTTAAAAAAAACTGTCTGTAATTTCTTGTTCTTGAAAGACAAACCATTTTATTACATTTGGAAATGCCAATGCCTCAAAATCAATGTTAAGGGACACCAGTTAACCATTTATGTATTTTAATTTTTTTTTGATGAGGTTCTATCCAAAAATGGCTCTTTGCTACGATGATTTGTAGGTGATGCTACAATTATATAATTCCTTGGTAAGACCCCAACTAGAATACTGTGTGCAGGTTGGTCACCATACCTTAAGAAGGACATTGCTGCCTTGGAAAGGGTTCAGCGTAGGGCTATGAGAATGATTCCTGGTCTTAGAGGAATGTCTTATGAGGAGAGGTTAGCTGAGCTGAATCTGTTCAGCCTCAAGCAAAGGAGAATAAGGGGAGACATGATCCAGGTATATAAGATTCTAACAGGTCTGGATGCTGTTCAGCAAAATGGCTATTTCAGTATTAGTTTAAATACTAGAACTCGTGGCCATAAGTGGAAGTTAGCGGGAGAACATTTTAAAACAAATTTGAAGAAGCACTTTTTTACACAGCTAGAGAATGGAATAGTCTTCCTGCAAGTGTAGCTAAAACCCTGGGTTCCTTTAAATCAGAGCTAGATAAGATTTTAACAACTCTGAGCTATTATAGTTAAGTTGTCCCCAAACGAGCTTACTGGGCCAAATGGCCTCCTCTCATTTGTAAATTTCTTATGTTCTAATGATATGATGATGATCAAGAACAATAAAGGTAAGCTTAAGCGAATGAAGGAAATCAACTGGCGATTGCAAGGAGAAACAAGAAACAGACACAGACACTGACTGACTATGGATGGGGGAGGAGAGCTGGCAGCAATGAGAAGAAATAAAAAAAAAACACGCAGAAACGCAGATATAACTTTCAATGAAAACTATGTAAATATAGTCATTATTTATTTGAATAAACTGATTTTTGAAGTCATTATTTGCAGCCATGCAGTTTCCAGATGCTTATCCCAAGCAGTATTGTACAGTGAGTCATTACAGTGCAAGTATTTTCTTCATGCCAGGCACCAGTAGCGACACAGGTTAGTGACATTGACTGGATGCTAATTTGGACGTGTCAGCCCTGCACACCCCACAACACAGTAGGTTTGGTGCAGGGAGGTTAAGTTAATTTTGAGCTAGCCATGTAAATGAAAGAGCATTTTCTATTAGAAAGCACATTTTTAGTCTTGTGTTTTACCCATCTGGCATTGACATTGGTGTCAAAAGTGGGATAAAAGATTTACACCCAACTCATAGCAGCAATGCATGAAGAAGATGATGACTAGCAAAACTGACAAGCTCGTAGCAGAAAGGGGTCCCTTTTTGCAGAAAGGGAGCTGTCGAAGAAACACGCACTGAAGAATCCGTCAGTGGAAAGCTGACTCGATAACGCAGTGCTGAGAGAGTGTGGCTTCGGGAAGCCGGCAAGAGTGACCTGGAATAAAAGCTGCCTTGATTGCACAGTGCTGAAGGGCACCACGGCACCAGGAAGCCATTGAGGGAGATCACAAGAGTCCGGACTGCAGCAGCAGAGATGTCAGCATGACTCCTGCTTTGTGAAGAGCTGGTGTTCCCCCTGAGTGGACAGCTGTCAGTAGCACTAGTGCTGGTTTGCGTGCCAGCAGACAATGGCAATGTAGTATGGGAGGTCTTCAAGACACAGGTGGAGATGGCAACACAATACTACAACAGGTCACTAGAGCTGATGGTGGTACAGTAGAGTCTCATGCTATTGGTTAAGGCATTGATAGTCCTTCTCAATATTTGTGGTAAAGGCATGTGGTCAGTTGGAGTTACTGCGGGCAGCCGCAGTAGGATAGTGTCACTGGCAAAGGCTGAACATGAAGAGGTGATACTATACCCTGATTTACACCCTTGCAGTGCAGCTGAGGTTGAACATGCAGAGGTGATAATTTGTCCTAAAGTACACCCTTGCGGTGCAGCTGAAACAAAAAATGAGGGTGAAGAAACAGTATGACTGGTGAGAAAGTCACTGCGAGACTGGTCACTATGGTGAATCTTATGGTGGGGGAGCAAGAGAGGCTGTTCTGTGGCAAAGGAGCTGTTTGAACGTGCAGAAGCAGGCTACATTTCAGAATTCTTAGAGACACACTTGAACATATTTGCAGCGCATGACAAAAAAACTGCTCACACACCGACCTAATGTGGCATCAGACTGGCATTAGAATGTCAGCCCCAATTCACCAGAGGCCCCACTGGCTCCCACCGGCTGGAGCAGGGAGTCAAGGAGAGTCCAGCTGCAACAGTCATCAAACTATCCAGCAGCGCCTGGCCAGCACCAGGTGTCCTAGTGAAGATGAAGATTGGCAGCTGGTGGTGTTGTGTTGACTACTGCTGCCTGAATAATATCACGAAAGTGAACCCCTACCTGCCGCTTCACATTGACAATGGCTCTCAAGACCATCACAGAGTCAGTGTGACTCAGCTCCCTGGAGCTGTGCAGTGGCTAGTGCCAGATGGCACTCACCCCAGAAACAAGAGGGAAGATTCTGTTCATCTTGGGACAGGGCCTGTAGCAGTTTTAGGTGATGCCATTCAGGCTATACAATACTCCTGCCACTTTTGAGCAGCTGATGGAGCATTTGTGTGGTACATCTGGATGACCAGCTGGTCTATATACCTATTTTCAGTTGCGTTTTGGATGATTTCTGAGAAGTTTTCAGTGCCATTCATACAGCAGGCCTGAAGCTGAAATACAGCCTTCTTCTGGGGCATGTGGTCAATCATAACTGATCGTGACGAGATCACTGCAGTGCATACCTGACAAAGATCACAATTAAGAGCATTGCTACAGAGCTTCCTGGGGATGGCATCTTACCACTTCCTAGATTGTCAAGTGGTTTGCTGACATTGCTACCCTACTCTACCACCTGAGAGAAAAATGTTCCAGTCGTCCACAGAGTGTGATGGGACCGTCCAGTGACTACAGAAGGCCTTAACAACTGCACCAGTACTGGCCTTCCCTGATTCAGCACTGCCATTCATGGTACACCAGTAACATGGCGATTGGGGCAGTATTCTCAAAGATAAGAGTAACTTATCTTGGCCTACTATAGCCATTGCCTCAGCAATGCCAAGGTCAACTATTGTGTCATCAATATATATGTAAATGCTATATTGCGATTCTTACAATAACAATGATGTGTACCGTTGATGCAATTACAACAGATTATGATTAATTATCATCATATCGCCTATCACTACTTCTAGTGATTCTGTGTCAAGTTCATTCTTAGCAGTGATTTCCTCCAAAGCATCTTCCCCATTAATTTCAGTTCAGTGCTAGTTATTTTGAGGTAAATGTTTAAATAAAGGGTGCTTTTCTAACAGAAAGTGAGCTTTTATCTTGTATTTTACTTGTTTGGCAACACAGAATATATACTATGGCTGGCATAATGATACTTCAATGGGAGAATCCATCCATCCATTTATCCATTTTCTATACCCACTTGTCCTGTGCGGGGTTGGGGGGGCCTTCACCCCCATGCCAGAGGCTAGGGCTGCAGGGCGTGGAATAATCTAGGATGGGATACCAACCCATCACAGGGTGCACACACACACACACACACACACACACACACACACACACACACACACACACACACACACACACACACACACACACACAGACAATTTGGTAACTCCAACTGACTGGACTGTGGAGGGAAGTTGGAATACCCAAAGAAAACCCCACGATGACACGGGGAGAACATGCATACTCCACACACGGAGCCAAAGTGGAAACTCCTGGTCCCAGAGGTTTGAGCAAACAGTGCTATTGCTGTGCCACACCCCCCCCACACCCCCACCAGTGGGAGAACAGCATGAAGAAAGACTTTTAAGAGGCTTACAATATTTCTCCCTGTTTCTAAACAAATGTCAGCGCTTCAGTATTGATGTTGCACAATCCCAAAATTCATAGCTAAAATCCAAATATTCAGTTATTTAGACTCACAGGGAAGCTGACCTAGGGAAAAGTGAAGAAACATTGTCACTTGGTTTATTTCATTTGTAAAGATTGCAGGTGGCTCAGAGGGTTTGTTTGTTTGTTAAATAGGGTTTGGATTTTGTTTGATTTTTGTCCTAAACATAGGGCTTCTGTTTTGAGAGCAGTGTCATAAACAAAGAAAATGTCTGTTGATGTACATAAAATTAGAGCAAAATTCTTTTGTTACAGCTGCTTTATTTGACTCATGCACCATTGATAAAGACCTAATTTATTTTATCTTCTGGGTTTTGTTTGGAAAAATAAATTACCATAATAAATTTACATATGATACAATCTCCTAAAATTAACCTTATTGGAGGGTGTTGCAACATGGCAAAGTGACTGATTAGTCATTTGTCAGTCCTAATTCATACACAAAAATTCAATGAAGAATCACTGAGAGATTAGAATGAAACCACGTACTTGCAATCCTACCGGTCATCATGATTTCATTCTGTTCTGCATGACAGGGAAAAGCCCAAAACCATGCGTTCAGGAATTTTAATCTATGCTTTTCTATCCTAGTTTCCGTTGATGACTACAGAAAAGTGAACAGATGTATTTCCCCCCTGACATCACGGAAATGTAATAAAAATGTACGGTTGACGTACCTATCTAAACGCATGTAGATAGTGAAGGGATGATGTCACTGCAGCTTTGATGCAGATGGAGCCTTTCAGATTAATAACTGCCTAAAAATAACCAGGCATGACTGCATCACTGGGGAAACCCTTTGCAGAGGCAGTGTGAACATGACAGGAAATGTACAGAGCTTTCTTCACAAAGCACAGCAGCAGAATATGGGGAGTCCCTGGCTGATGGGGAGAGACTGGCTGATGGGGAGACACTGGTTGATGGGGAGACATTGGTTGATGGGGAGTCAATGACTCATGGATAATGGCTAGCTCAAGATGAGTCTCTGGTTTCAGGCTTTTCAGAAGGATGTTCTTTGCTTCAAGAAGCACTTATATAGGAGCTTGAATTAATAAAAGGTCTGCTCCATTTGAAGAGGGTGTGCTCAGCAAAACATTACAGAGGGTGAAGGATGTTTGCTGCATTAATTATTATTAATTAATTACTCCTAAATCTCATACCATGTCAGGACTTTATAACATTTTTATGTATATCCATGACTGCACAATACAGTATTTGAAATAAGAAGGCTCCTCATGATCCCATAACAGGGGAAAGCTTTCAGTTATAGAGGAATAGAAAGGAACCCTGGTCCCCACTCTCTGAGTCCACTCTCTGTCCCCTCTCTGGTTAGCCGGTGAAGGTAAGACTTCTGGCCTGGACACCGTTTCCTGTTGTGCTCCAAAACCCAGGTGTGGCTGACAGTACTTTGTCCCTGTGGCCCTATTTATGATTAATGCTACTAAATAGAAGCATACGCTTACTACTCTGATGGGTTCTCAAGCTGGAAGTTAACACAGAATCCCCTTGAATAAATGAAACTATTTGCTGTCGGAATGAGAAAAATGTATTTTCTGGACAACCCTGTCACCCCTCCGCATTCTAATACTTACTTCTCCCACCCCCCTTCTTCAACTGTCTACAATTTCTAATGCCCCCCTCCCCAAAAATATTTATTAAAAGCCCAAATTTACGTTACTTGTCTCAGTGTAATCAGGTTAGTTAGATGTGGGTCTGTGGCTGTTCTTTCATGTGCCATGATTAAGTGACACTGCTTTAATTTCGGGGCAATTTGTCTCAAAATTAAATGAGTTCCAAACCTTATTCTTTACAAAGTGAAGTTCCAGTGAAGTTTAAAAAAGATCTGAGAAATACTTTTTGAGTTACGCGATAAGTACCTGCGGCTATCCTTCTCTTTGATACTACTATATATGTGGTGCAGTTTCATTTTGGTACGATTTGTCTCAAAGTTTGACTGGTTCCAGATTGTCACCCACACAGTGTGTCTGCAAAGGTTGAAAAATATCTATCAAATCATTTTTGAATTATCGTGTTGATGATATCAAATGTTTGAGGCTGCCCTTCTCTTTGCTCCTGCTCCATGGCACTGCTTTAACTTTGGTGTGATCTGTTGCAAAATTTGATAATTTTCCAGATCTTCCCACATACTATGTGTCTGCAAAGTTAAAAAAAGATCCGTCAAATAATTTTTGAGTTATTGCATTAATGAGATAAGTATTTGTGATGTCATACCAGTCCCAAAACCATATGTATTACTTGTTCAGGAAATACACATAGAAATGCAAAAAAAAAAAGATTGACTCCCTCAGAAACAGTTTCTACAGAAGACTTCAGATCTATGATTGTACCCACTGTCAAGCATTATTCGGGTACAGTGTAAAGTACATCAGAGGTGATACACTGGAGATACATCTTGTACAAGACTTAACGTACAGGTATCACTTTAACATTTATTTAGCAGAAACTTTTATACAAAGTAACATACAATTGAGAAAGGGTCAGCTTTAACTGTGAATAAGGGCCTTGCCACAGTGACATAAACTGTCCCACAGTCTGGGATTTGAACCACCAATCACCTGGCTTCAGGCACACAGGCCTGACCTGCAGAGCCACACACTGCACTACACAACGCAGGGTGCAGTGCCGGTCAAAGAATCATCACACATTTATTACACTATAGTGTTGGCATTTAAAAATCTTCCCCTTTTTTCTGTGCTTTAAGTTCCCTATTATCATTGCTGACTCACACTGTTTTTCAAAGAAACTTCCTGTGTTTCACTACAGAATTACGGTGTTTTTCTGGAAAAAGACAAAACAAACCAGGATGGTGGACAAAAAAGGATGTATCATTAAGTGCACTGTGTTAATCTGAAACATATTCATGAGACAAAAGTAAAACAGACATGTGTATCAAGAGTCCTAAATTAATCGTTATAGCCCCCAGAATCAATAATTCATAACAAGCATTATATATATCCTGCTCCATTTCTCTTAAATTTGTATACTAAAGAATTCCTTGTGGTTTCAGTTCTTGTCGTTTCAGTGAGTGTCTCATCCACCCCTCTAACTGCACTGACTGGGTAACTGCGCAAACTTGTGCTGGTCCAAAATGGTCATGCTGAAATCGCACACTTGACCTAACGTGAGTATGCAGCTGATTAAAAACCAGCCACGAGACTCACCGTATAACACAACATGGGAGAAAGGTGACTCCATCTGCTGCCCTACAGAGTGCAGCTAGAGATGCAATGAGACTGCAGGCGAGAGGAGACAACAGCACTGACCATGGTGACTGCCCCTCCCCGCCACTTGGCAGGCTATTTCAGTAATGAGCTTGTTAGCATGTGGGAGTGAGTCTTTTGGCTTTGATGGTCCTTTGTGGTGAGAGCACACACATCATCTCTAAGCCTTTAAACAAGAGCAAGACACTGACAAGAGGCACTACGAGCATAATTGTGTACAATTGGCTATCTGAGTAACTTACCTAGAAGACTGAAGGCAATTCACAACTACCAGATCCCTGAAAGATAACTATCAACGTAATGGTAATTTTAGCTGTCAGACGTACACCTTCACTCTACTCTGATATTGTAATTGCTTTATAAATTTGCTTATCTGGTCATCACCAAATGGCTTGTCATGCCTGCCTTAACTATGCCCTCTTGTTCAGACGTGAGAAGTGTCTCTCCCCACCTGGCCATAACACCCCCCACAGGGTTCCCTACTTTGCTGCATTTATACTGCAGTCTAGACGAAATCCTCACACTTATCAAATTAATTGGCACCAGACTGCAAGGTTGCTTAATTAGAACATTTCCTTTCTGTCCTCATGCGTCCTCTTTTTCATTGTTACATACGTCTTCTCAAATCCACTTTCATGAAAGTGGGCAAAAACAAATCAGGTATGTACAGTAGGAAACAGCCAAACCACTATATAAATTGCAAAGTACTGAACTACAGGCAATAGTATAATCTTGAGGGGAAACCCTCGCCTGATTGGTTTGTCTCATGTATCATTTAGCTACGAGGAGGGATTTTTGTATTTTCATACAAAAAGAAGACGAAATGTAAAAACATTAATGTTTTGGTGAAGAACAACTTCGAAGCATTGTGTTACATTGTGTGTCGCTAATAGAAGAATATTGAAGCTAAGTAAAACAAATATGTTTTGAGAAGAAATGAACAGCAACAAAGAGCAAAATGTGTGAAACTGTACTCAGCCGGATATTATAAATTCCTCACAGGCATAAGTTTCCTAGTAGCATGTTGGAAGGAATATATGCTTAAAATAAATATAAATGACACTTTCTTAATTTATCTGGAAATGAAAAATGGTTTTTAGTCTCCTATTATCCCTTAACTGATATTTAATGTATCTTTTTTTAAGGTACACACAAACCATTAGCATCTGAAATTTGCTTAAACATCACTTGTTTTTGAACTAACAGTTCAAACTGTTTTGTGTAACAAATCTCAGTTTCAGTCTGACGACAGCCCCTAACCTAATTGTTTCAAAATGTCACACCTGCATCTGTGCACAATACACTTCTCCTATTGTTCAAAACAACAGGACTGCTCTGTTTTAAAACTGAGCTGGATTACGTGAAAGGTCTGCAGAAAAGAGCAAAGTTCTTGTATGTTAGCAACTAATTTAAGAGCCTTTAATGTATGACATTTGATTCCAGGGGCTCCACTATAGATTTTGGGACCCATGAAAGCATATCATATTAGGCTTCCAACCCAGACCAATCCAAATACAGTGGAAACCGTTTAGAGTGATCATGTGTGTCTGGGTGAAACTGATCACTATAAGCGGATGATCATTATCACCATACTGTATATAAAATATAGTTTATTGTAGTTTCGCTGCTGCATATTGTTGGCTCATTTTTTTGCAGTTTATCATAAGCTTTTACGAGTCTATATTTTTCATTGAGAGAAAACCACTTTCTGTCACACTTGGCGGGGACGTGACGTAGGGAAACAGGCGAAGGGAAGGTGAAACAAAGTGAAATAAAAGGGTTTAATTGGGGAACGTAGGGGCATAAGGGAGAAAACCAACACGGAAACTCAGAACAACACACGCAACTATCCAATGACAATGTACTGTAGCAACAATACAATGAGAGACCTAGGGAAACAAACTCTGATGTGGACTTAAATACAAAGAACTACTATGGACAATTGAAAACAGCTATAAAACACTAGGAATCAACCTGAGGTTAACGAGGGGGGCGTGGCACAGGAGGATTGGCACGATCGGGGTGTGACGCTTTCATTTTCTCGTCATGTTTACTGTGCACGCAGCAGGTAGCTACCCAGAAGCAGACAGGTTACCACAAGGCAAAGTAGGGCTATCAAAGTAAAGTACAGTAAGAAAGAAGAAAAAATAAGTTCCCATAAGTTGTCATGTATAAAAAACCAAGAATGAGCACAGTAAGTGGACTATGTGATTACTATAAGCAAATTATTTAAACAATATTAGTACAGGAATGATTCTGTCCCAAGATTTTTGATTCATATGAGCAGTTGATAACTATGCTCCGCTTTATCCGTAGAATTGTCCTAACACCCCCCTCATAAGATGCCCCTACTTGATTCACATCATGCATTTTCAAAACAATAAACAAAAAAAAACATGGACGATTAAAACATGAATGAATGAAAGGAAATTTCATTTTACTCACAATATCGCTGTACTGCATGTGACTAAAAAGCTAACCTGATGTGGGAGTAATTAAATAAGGGAAATCACTCTAAGCCAGGGGTAGCAATCGCAGGTTTTGGGGATTACCTGTAGGTCATCTGTTCAAACCCAGGTGTGAGGACTCTTCAGCCAATCAGTCCTCTAATTAGTAATCTAATTAGGGAGTTGCAATGAAAACTCGCTCACACACTGGCCCTTTTGCAGATAAGATCACCCACCCCTGCTCCAAACAATGACAGTGGAATTTTGGTGTATTACCTTATACTTCTGTAGTCACACATTTTCTCACTGAAGACTGCAGTAACACTACTGTAAAAAAGGTTTCTGGTATGTGTGTGTGGGGGGGGTGTACATATAAAGGTATAGCAACATCTTCCAGGCCTCAGCAGATACACTCCCAGCTGATTGCTCATAAACACATAAGTCAAGTTTGAGATTACCGTGCCACATTAACAGAATTATGCCCATTAAGAAGCTCGCACTGGGACCCGGGGTTGCACTGCCTCCCCTGACATCCCAGTATGATGGCCTGTTGTTGGCAGAGGGGGAGCTTTTCACATTCACTCGATCGCATGCTCACCTAATCACTCCCAACTGCTTCCCTAATTCAATACAGAGTACAGAGATGCTAATGGGCTGGAAATTAGATTTTACCATACAGTGTAAACCTGGGCTGCTAACAGCCCGTAAGTGTGATTCTTAACTGGGTGAACTTAACACGGGAAATCCAAACGTAATGACCCTGTGAAGCCAGTGTAAACTTGCATTGAAAATTGACGAAGCAATGTGCTGTTACCCTTGAAATAACTGCAAGACAATAAACAATGATTGCGCTTGGTTGGGACAGAGGTAAACATGACAATACAAAGCCACAGTAATTTAATTTTTGCTGTTATAAATGTTTCAAATTATTGCTGATGAAAGACTTCTTTTTCACATACACATCATGGATAGATGCTTCTCAGAAGTAGTTTGGGTTTCACATGCAGAACAGGCCCATTCTTTTTATTCTCTTAAGAAGTCCACTGAGGAAAATGAAGTTTTCATTTGGTGCAATTTCAGATAAAGATCAGCCAACAGAGGGAATTTCCTATTGGCCAGTGAGGCACTGGCAGGCTCAGCCTAGGCAGACCGCAGTGTGTCATTTGGCTTTGCTGCATTCAAAGAAAAAACATCACAGTGAGGAAATGCAGCCTCACTAATTTCAGTTTGTAGTGGCACATTTTTAGAAGCATTTTCAAACGTTGAGCACTTGCATATGTGTTGCTGACCGGTGGTTTTTGTGAGATCATAAATATAGATACTTCTGTGGCTTTTTCTATCTTAATGATAGGCTGGAACCCACCATGAGCTTCAGTCACATGGTAATTACAGTAAACTGAACACAGAGAGGAGTTTGTGGACTAGGAGTGAACCTAGTGTGGTAGGCTTGAGATGTGAGACAATGCCTCTCTCTGGAGGCTTCTGAAAGGACAGAGCTTGATGCACTAACTTCAGCATCCTCTTGTTAATTAACGAGCTGTATCATACACACCTTCACATACATGAAAATGAGGTAATGAAGTATGAATGAAGTGCGAAAATGAGGCATTGAATCAACGGCTGCCTGATACGGTCAAAACTGCATAAGCGGAGATACTGTATCTTTTGAAATTGATCTAAATAATACAGTTTTCAATATTTTTGGCTGGATTTTAAACTGACTGGTGCCCCCATCTGCTCCTTCTCTTTAGTGCTACGTCACCTGTCAGGAAACTCCCATCTCAGTTAGAACAGCTGCCAAGGTGAGCGGCCGTACTGGCCAGGTGAGGAGAACAAAGGCTTGGCTGGCAGCTCAAGGCCAACCCACTGTTCCAGAATGAATGAATAAAAAAAAGAAAGAACAGTGAGAGAACAAACAATCACAAACTTACATTAAGATTAACTATATAAACAGGATTAAGATGACATTAACTATAAGAATGAGACCTAAAGAAGAGAGATGAATATGTTCTTCAGTGTTGGGCATTTCAGGTCCAGAAGCTACAAATCCAGACCAAGATTTTGTTTCCACCAACCAGTTGAGCATAAAGAGTCACAGCCACAGAGACTCACCTGGTTGGTAGAAATAAAATCTTAGTCCGTATTTGTGGCTTCTGGACCTGAAATGCCCAACACTAATGTTCTTATGTCAGATTTATTAATTTCACAATTGATTTGACAACCCCATCCATTCCTGAAATTGAGACCGGACTTTTCCTGTAGAGATGCTTCATTACTGCAGTGTCTGAGCTGCATGTCTTCGTCACTTTTGAGGACGTTTGGGTGTGGTAAGGCGGGACCACAGAGCAGCGCAGCCCAGAAAACACTCCTGTGTCGCACTGGTAATGCCGGCTTGGGACCAAAGGCAAGAAAACCTCAATGACTGTACAACATATCATGATTCAGAATGTCGGCATGCAGGGTACGCAATTAGCCATATGCGGCTGCTGTTTCTTGGGAGAGGACCTACTGCCCAGCCAGCCCTGCAAAGAGCCCCACCTAGGGAGTCCTGGAAACTTTTGGCCAATCTTAGCTTGCCACCATAAGAAAGACAAACTCTCAAATTATCCTTGTAGAAAAAAAGACCAATGTGGAGACCGCATAGACATTTTTGGTATAGTGCATATTGCAACCTCCTACAATGGCATATTACGGGCTACCAAAGCTCTACTGCAGTAATCTTAACCTCTCCCCAAAATGGAATCAATATGTGTACTGGCCAGATCCAGGATTAAACATACCTTCACCCTCAAACGATCTCACTTTGAGAACCTTCGACTGTCTCATGCAACACTGAAAAGTATGGTAAGGTTAGTTACTGTCTGACTTACTTCCAGGCTGCTCTGCCAATCTGTTCCCTTTAGAATAGTACAAAATATCTCCCCATTGTGTAAACCTTCAGTGAGTGCAGTGACACAAATACCTTTGACCTTTATAGTCCTATATACAATCCACACTGTCACTGGGTGGTAATGTTAGCAAAAACCATAAACTGTTAAACAAGTGCACTTGAAGTGTTTAGAATACTGAATAATAATGACGCTTTATTTGACCTTTGGAATGCTGCTTCTCACATATCCCATTTTGCTGTCCTTTGAGACACACACACACATGTATGTCAGAGCAAAGCCTGGGGTGCAGGCAGAGGGTCAGCTGGTGTGAAGTGCCCCTGGCACAATCGTGAGTTAAGGGACTTGCTCATGGGCCCAACTACACCATCAGCCTGGTCACACTGGGATTTGAACCTGCAACCTTCTGATCACTCCCATGGGTCCTAACCCACTAACTGGCCCCCAAAAATGTGTTATCTGTGATCTCCATCAGGGAATCAAACCCCGATCTCCCACATGAATGGTGTGGACATGCATCACTATGGAGAGTAAAGAGAGGAAATAGCATTTGATAAAGCGGCAATAAATAATATGTTCCATAATCGAATAACCCTACAATTACATTACAGTAACATTTCACTTGGTAAGGCACAAATAATATAGTAGTACACTCTTACTTAATGTATTAATTAACCGGAAACTACATGTAGGTGTTAGTTACAGACTGATCCCATGTTAGTTCATCATTAACCAATCATGACGGTTTGTGTATTTCATGCAGGTACTATATTTGTTCATGATTTGTACCTGAATAGTAACTGAGATACTATGTTACTGTATCCCCTCAAGTAAAGCATTGCCATATTTTTTATTGTATCAGACATTTTCTTCTGAATGCTGATGGTGCTTTGTAACTATATTAAGTAAAAAATAAACAACAGGAACTACATTTGTTAGCTTTTTATAGTGATGATAATATATTTCCTCTCATAGTTCACAGAGTGGGACCGATACAAACAATGTTGTGTATGTCACAAGCTTTACATTGGGATGGTTACAGAGCCTTTCGCCCTTTACAGAAATGTGAGGGAAAAGTATTTCAGATGGGATTTGAAGCCCATTCATGTGATGACGAAAGAAGCAAGATCAAAAGGAGCTGTGCAAAATCTGCTTTTAATATGGTACTTCCTCTAAAGGCAGGAAATAGCCATCATTTCTACAAAAATCCAATAAACGTTGCCTGTCAGTGTAGGACCCTCGCCTCAGCTACTTCTGAACTTTGGAAACTTCTGAGACAAATTGATTTCATTTAGAAAGCAGGGAGGCACTTTGAAAGAAAACAGTGTGGAGAGCTACAAAGTAGCTAGATTCCATCTACAATAAAGGTCCTGCTCAGTGCAGACTCCTCACACTTTGGCATCTGTGGTTTTAATACCATAACTGAAGGGGATACAGATCCCATTAAAAAAAAAAGTACATTCCAGGCTGCAATCAAGAGGTAACATTTCGGCAGTGTGTTACAATCAACACAGAAGAGAAAAATCCTCTGCCATGCAGTGCATCTGTCTGAAAGATGGATGCATTAATACATGAGGAGTCAGTGAGCAACATTTCAGGAAAAACAAAAGAAGAATAATGGAAGTAACCCAGTCCATGTTAAAACAAAACGTGAAACTCTGGAGAAAATTTATATGCCACCGCTCTGCACCATCAAAGGAAATTTTATTTAAATTTTAAATATGAGACCAAGAGAGATCAAATGGCCCCACAAATGATAGTAAATAACACCTTCAAAAGAAACATTTAAACTTACAAAAATAATCATTTGTTATGCATTTTATTTACTACTATGCATGTTTTTCATTAGAATTATTCAGATGACAAAAGGTTTTGCTTTAAGTAAATAATTAGGCTTCTGTGAGGAGAGTATTACTGCATGTTTCATGTAACTTAATACCATACCATAACTCCATAATAATTTTTAATTTTCTCACGAAAAGAGATCATTCATTAATAAATGAGGCCTTAGAGGAATGTCATGAAACATTAGTAAGAAGCCCTTTAACCATGTAATGTGTAACTTATTCTCCTGTCAGGGAAGATAAATCACTCATGCTGTGGCAAAAGCCACTACTGGCATGTCTCTGTCAATCATCGGTAAAGGGTGATACAATTATTAAACATCTAAAGTCTAAAAACTTGCTTCCGAAAACTCCAGATTAGCATCTATGTATACACTTAGGGAAATATATAGTTGAGCACTGCTACATAGCTTACTATTGTCAAAACACATGCAGAGGGAGAGCAATGCATGCAAACGATTTTTTGCAGTTTTCCTTAAAGAACTGGTCCAAGAATATGTAAGGTAGCCTGACCCCCCCTGTAAGAGCTTTGCGGTAGACAGATGGGAGTGATGTGCACGCTCCCCCATACCTAACGCACAGGCCCCGGACAGCTCCACAAAGCAGGTCAGTCTGCATTATTACTCACACAGAGGCCCTGATCCCTGTGAGGCTGTTAGTTCTGGGTAAGTGGCGCCGAGACAATAGACACAGACACTTAAATACAGCCAACGCAGATCGTGTTGCACGTGTGTAAGAGGAGAGTTCACTGGTGTTTGTGCTCGTTTGTGCAGAAAAGGTTATTTTCCACTCCGTTTCATTAAAAGTGATTATTACTAATCAGGGCCTCTGAAAAAAGTTACGGTCAGCAATGCAGCAGAACTATAAACAAGTGAATTTTCACCATGGATATTTGTTTTTCCAGTTTGAAGAAAGCCTTCAGTAGTGAGATAGTTTAAGTGAGATTCAACGGCTGTTGATGCTTTCAGAAGCATCTTGATAAAATCTGTAATCCTCAAGGAATACCACCAATTTAGTCTGGTGGAATATAT
>JABFEA020000110.1:26715772-26729728 GCA_019775915.2 Cyphomyrus plagiostoma
CCTTCCCCTCGCCAAGCATTCTGGCCGGGCAGGGCAAGTGTCCCAAGGCTGCTTCCGTACACCGTGGATAAAGTCCCTAACGGCGTCGGTCCCAGCCCAGGTAAGAGGGAAGTTCCAGTCCTTCTCCTCGCTCTCCGCGGCTGGGACTAGTAAACAGGCACCGAGGCGAAGCGAGGACTCAGCCGATTCCGCTACGTCGGCTGTCCTCCGATCCTTCAGCCGACGCAGTAGATTCCGCAGGTAGCGGTGAACCCGGGCCAGCGGATACTGCTGTCCGGGAGGGCGCTCCTCTTCCAAGAGCTCCCAGCCCCGGGT
Organism: Cyphomyrus plagiostoma; assembly: GCA_019775915.2. NCBI lineage: Eukaryota > Metazoa > Chordata > Actinopteri > Osteoglossiformes > Mormyridae > Cyphomyrus > Cyphomyrus plagiostoma. The sequence goes on from JABFEA020000110.1 coordinate 26,716,088, forward strand.
AGCCAGCTCCAGGGCCGACGGGTCCGCGCAGACCGCAGGCTCCGCCATTAGTGACGCGCAGACTTGCAGCAGCTCGCGCCGATGACGAGCGAGCTGCTGCTGCGTGTCTTCCAGGAGACGCAGCATACTGTGATGGTCCGGGTGCGCGAGCGGTGCGGACATAACAGAGATCAAGCCAGAAACACTTCTATGCCGCGTCTGCCGGAACAGACACTGGCGCAGACTTAAATACATGAAACAAAGCACACGACAGGCGAGCAGCAGCGCCACACAGGTGAAAACACTGGGCAATCACAGGAGGTAACGAGGTGGGTGTGGCACACATGGGGCTGGAACAGGACGGACGTCGCAGGACGTAACACATACCTTGGAATTGACATATCTGTTTGAATTTCAATTACACAAGCAATGTTTGTAGCCAACTAAATACTTTGATTGATGCAGCATTATAAAAAGATTCCAGAGCACGCTTGTGAATAAAAGCATCCTGAAAAAGGCTTTTAAAAAAGACTTACAATATGCAGAATGGCAGAGAGTGGGAAGTGCTGGGAAAATGGCTGCCATCCATCTCCAGCGCTCTCATATTTTACGGCCCTACTGTGTACAAAGCAAGGCATTTATTGAAAGCATAGGAATAAAAGCAAAACCTGTGTCATTCCTTTGGTTATTCTAAAACATTGATTTATTTTTAGGTTATTACCTTGGATTTCTGCTGCTTTATTTGTTTGACAGTATGTTTCAGCTATTACCTGTAGATGGTTCTGGGGTCTATCCTTTACTGTCATGAGCATTTGTCGCCTGAGACTGTATTGTTGTATTTTGGTTCTCTGTGTGTGTTTGTTTTTTTTTTTCTTCCTTAGGAAGCCAAAGTTCGCCTGCTGGATTGTTGGCCGTTAAAGGAGGTTCTGTACATTTTTCACTTTGGAGAAGCTGTCAGAATCTGCTCTCTGCTGGACAATGGTTTATTTGAAGTACACATCAAACACAGGCAGCATATCTTGGTCCACAGCAAGCTTGTTCCTGTTCTGAGACCCACAGTTCTTTTTGCTGGGTTTCTAGAATGAAATTGTTGACAACCTTTCAGACAAAAGGAATGAAAGCATTACTCAAGCAAGAAACTAGATACATCCCACAGCAGCAGGAATTGTAAACTGTAACTGAAAACTTTTTCAAAATTTTATTGTATTTTTTTTCAGTGTTAAATGTATTTTGAGGTTTGCAAATGACAAACTTTTATTAAAGGTTATTGTAGAATATGCTGACATATATATGTTAAATATAACTTTTGTTTGTTCACTTTGTTGTTTTTGTTTTCTCAGAAATGCAAGGGAGCACGACATGCACCATTTACTCTTTAATGATTCTGAAGCTAGTAAGTCAGACATATATTGTTTCATGAAATGCAAAGGAGTACTTATGATTTAAGGTACTGTATCTCAACTGGTTGGTTATTATTGTCAGTGGCTCACATATTTTAATGCTTATATTGTAATTTTATTGATGGTCTACAATCGATAAATGATTATCTTTGCTTTGTAGTTTCATTTTACTGTTAGAACATAATCTTCGTTTTTGAAAATTGCCTTATCTATGATCACAAATTCGGCCAGCTGAAGATAACGTGTTTCTTCTACAAGGTGGAATTGCACCTTCACTTCTTTGAGGTTACCTTGGCCTCTAATAATGGCTCAGTATTATGTTGCATTTCATATTTACTTAAAACGATATAAGCTGTTCTTTTTCACATCCATATTTCTGGAAACCACAAGAACATGTTTTGTGAAAAAGTGCAATTTTTGTTGGCTGACGTGATTTGAGGGGACAGGCCATTCGCAGAGTTCTGCCATGAGGGCAGATATGTAAGAATCCTCACAGATAGTTTTGGACAGTCTCACGCCCACACACTCTGCCTGTCCCTGCCAGCTGTCGTGTGTGTGCCTGCATTTCACTCCCTCCTCTCTCTGTCGCTCCCTCTCTGCCGCTCTCTCATCTCTTCTCTCTGCTTCTCTGAGCTGGCCGAGTGAGCTGCCAGAACTGTTAGGCCTTCTGATGTGCGCTAAACCTCAACACTTTGCATTTCAGAGAGACTTGGTGCTGCACGAACATCTCCGATTAGTCCATTATTGATAATATGCAGCCCTCACAAGTATAGGCCAGATTCGTAGTTTATGCTCAAACATTGGTGGGTCTGGATACTTTGACTATATGCTGTTCAGCTACAAGGTCACATGTCTGCTAAGCTGGACATAGTATGTTGAATTTGTCAGTATTAAAAATAAGGTACCTGTGCAAACATTGTGTTATATTAATTTCTAATTTCTCTGAAATCTCTGCATTCCAAGAGCCAGCATGACAACAGCTGAGATGCCTGGGGCAACATTCTAATTTAATAATCTCCATTTTCTATGATCTGACGAGAAGCTCAGGAAGGCTCCAGATTGTCGCCTTATCCCAGCAACACTTGTTAGGTGCATGTAGCATCAAATTAGCATGCATTGTGTATTGAAATATACATCTTGTCTGGCTGTAGTCACTGTGTGTGCCATTCAATAGCAAATGATAATGACGGCTCCAATTGTGAAGAATTTCAGCACAAACATATCCTTCCCTCTCCGAGATGCATCATTGTTTTTTAACTTTTTTTTTTAGCTACAACAATATCGATGTAACAAACATTAGTATGTGCAGACCATATCCAACATGCAACAACTGACAACAATACCTGTTCATCCTACCAGATCATTTAGAATATAAGGACATGCAACGACATTCATTTTCCCACTACCAGCCTGCTATTTCACCAACTAATAATTAAATGTTCTATCACAGTCATGTGAAAAAGTAAAATTTTGTCTTTTTCAACGTATTTGTTTTTTTCAACATTTTGTCTTTTTTCAACAAACAAATATTTAGTTTTCATTAGAATATTTCTGATAGATAGTGGTGATGTAATCTAGCAAAAAAAACATAAAAATGAAATAATAATTTCAATTTTGAAATAATTTATTCGACAAACTTCAACTTCTTTGGGGGGAAGGTAAGGATACCCTTACATAATTTAATACTTGTTATTGACTCCTTTGGCAATACAGTCTCTTGAAATAATTTCTTATAACTGTCTATCAGTGTTTTTCATCGACCTGGAGATTTTTGCCAATTCCTCTATTCAGGTTTCCTTATTATAAATCCTTCCATTAATCCCCCCCACAATATATTAATTGTATTAATTGGACTTGCCTCTTATTCTCTTCAAGCACTCTCTGGCATGATGTTGAATTCATTGTAGACCCCATGATGACAAGCTGATCAGTCACCGAGGGAGCAAAAATATTTCAAAGTAAAACATTCCTGCTGCCATGAAGATCTTTTTTCAAATTCTGTTTTTTTTTTCCAAATTATAACATCTGGAATTGTTCCTAAACAACTTTAGACACATCTATCCAGAGAACAATATTGTGCCTCGTGCTGTCGTTTAATGGCAAATTTCAATCTTGAGTTGATGTTCCTTTTTGAGAGCAGAGGATTCTTGCTCTGTGCTGACCTCCCACACACGCTGGATTTGTGCAGGATCTTTCGTTTGACTTTCATATGCACTGTGGCGAGTGCAGCATGTAGATCTGCTGCTCATACCCTGAGCTTCTTAGAGACTTCCTGATGCATCTCATGCTCTGCTCTTGGGCTGAATTTTGTTGAATTGCCTGGCCTGGACAGATTGCCAGTGTTCAGAAACCTTCTATATTAATTGCTTTGAAATGGCTTTAAATACCTACTATGACCATGAGCATCAACACACCATGAGCATCTTTTCATCTTAAAGCGCCTCATATGGCTATAGCCAAACAAGACTAGTTGTTCATATATGGTTTCATCTAATGACCAAATCATTTGCACCTGATTTTGAACATTCAATTCTATTTTTTAGGTGTAATGTACTAATTAAGGGGTATACTTACTTTTTCGATAGAATTTTTATTTTAATAGCGATTACTAAATGTAACTGTAATTGTGGTTACTAAATGTTTAAAATGTAACTTTCAGTATAATCACTTATTGTTGTTGAAATGAAGATCTAAAATTTGTCTGTTCAAATATGCAAGTCCATTTTAACGGGGTGTACTTACTTTTTCCACTTGTATATTATACTGCATAATGGTGAAATGAATGAAGTCATAACATGCACAATACTATACTGACTACACACAAAGCAATGAATTTTAAAATGCTCTGTGTATTTCTCCATACACTACAACAGCATACTTACAGCTTAATGAAAGTGCTCATGGCATTTCATTTTCAGTCTCAGTCAAGCCTTTCTCATTGCTATAGTCTTGGGATTTTCAGTGATTTTCTAACAGTGGCAGTCGGGACTCTTGGTCCTGGTGTCCATCACTGGTGTCTGGGTTAAAGTGACAACAGCTCTCGATAAGCAGGAACTCTCTGTGTGCAGGGAGACCATTGACAACTGATGACTGTCTCAGACACTAATTTTAGCAGAGAACTTAGTATGTCTTGCGTCAAAAAGACTCTCGTGAGCAGATCTCATGGGTGGTTCGACAGGGCAGTAAAATTCAACATGCAGTCATTTTCGTTTAGTGTCAGACAGACTTGGATGGGTGCAAAAGCTCAATGCTAATTTTTATTATACCTTTGACAACTGCATAAACTAAAGATGCCGTTTCACTTCTGAGCCGTACAGCTACATTATATGAATGTCATCCATTCATCTGCCATCCCGCTTCTCCAGTACAGGGAAACTGGGGTGAGCTTGCAGCACATGCTGGGAAGCACAGATTAACAGACTGTGAAACACCCTACGGAGGACTGGAGTGCATCACAGGGCAGAAACCCACAAATTATGGGCGATTTAGAAACATAAACTGACTGAAAATACGATAAATTATAACAATATATTTTATTTGGTTTGTAAATATGACATATTAAAAGAAAAGTATGATTAAAAAAAAGTATGATAAAAATTTCAAGCAAGTATAATCAGAGTAACTGAATAAAATAAGACTGTATAAGACAGTCGAAGTAATGCAGGCAAATGGCATCACAAGTTGAAAATGTATGCGATAATAAGACACAGGCCAGTTAGAAAGTAATTAAATGAAAATCTATAACATAAGTGTATATTCCAAAGACCGTTATAATATACTGAAGCATTAGGAAGCAGAATGCTGTCTGAAGCTGCCACCCATTCCTTCCTCACTGTGCTTGCATCCAGTAAATGGCTGGTCTGTGACAAAACTTTTTCTGCGAAAAAGCTGTAGAAACACCTATTATGTATGGTGTGAAACAGCTATTTAAATAGCAGTTTGAATCTGCAAAAAGTGAAGAAAGAAGTCTGATCTAGAAGTTACAAGAATTTATGATTTTCATTGAAATATAATCACACTGTTTTGATAGCTAATGAAAGAATTTTGTAGGTATATATATATATATATATAATAAAAAAATAAAAACAAAACACCCAGCGAATAACTTTACTAACAACTGCAAAGATATATCTTTAAATGAGTGACAATTACAGTTCATTTAGAGGGATGTAAGGAGGGATGTATTTCTTATTTGCTTCAAGTTGGTCATCATAATGTTTTGATTCATTGGTGTATTTAAGTACAGACAAAGATATGCATATCCATCAATACATCTGCAAATATCTTACAAACCATTTATTTGTAACTTCCCAATGTTATATCTGCTGTTTCTCATTTTTAAAGTAATCTGTAACTTTCAAAATTAATCCTGTTAGTGATCACAATAAGTCCGTGGCTCATCTTAGCTTGCAATCCATATCTGAGAGTTGCATGGGTCAGCAAGAGGTGGAGCAGTTCTGGACCAAGGCTTGTCACTAAAATAGCAACCATGTCCACTCAGATAAGGTACTTCTCCTGAATCGCTTCTGTAAATATATTTAGATATATGAAGTGTGAAATTGTATGTATGTCAGTTACTTTGTATAAACATGTCTGCTAAACAGTTGAGAATATCACCAGGGACCAGTATGAATCACTACCATGCTTTGCTGCTCTCCGTAGTGGCACAAGGTATGTCTAACTTTGATGGTGGGATGTGTAGCATTTTTTCAAGCTCGCTGTTGTGTACCGTTCACTGTGCTAAAACTTTCTATGATGAATGTGCGCTGAAAAGTAACGTGAGGTATCATTTTTCAATTTAAATGTGGATTAACAGAAAAAAAAATAGCTTTGCTTTGGCTTTGCTAGTTTACATACGTTGTGTCCTTGTTATGGGATGTCATCATGAATGTAAAGACAGATATTTACACTTTGGCTCTGCAAGGGAAGAAATTGCCTGCTAAAAGATGTCTACTGCCTTCTTCCAGAATACAGAGAAAACAAATCGACAGAAACTTTTAAATACTTGCAAGATGTCAAGCACCTGGCTGCGGAATAAGGGGTGACGACTGATAACAGCCATGTATTTGTGGAGCAATGAAGTGGATGGCAGTGAACGTGTTTGCTGCATTTTTTTTCCTTGCAAAAGCAGTGCAGTTTTGTGTTAATTGGATTTCAGATGGGTGCAGTTCCTTCAGGCTCTCTGAATGTAGGTCAGCAACAATAGACTTCAGTCCTTTAGGTGGGTGTACTGGAGAGACGGTCTTGCCAGGGAGCGAAGTGTTCCTGTAACTTGATTTGCTGTCACGGCCCACTTGTCAGCACCCGCGTCTGGGCTGTGGTGTTCCACGGCAGCATTCCCCACGATACAGAACCGCATCAGCGCCAGCTGCATTCTGCACTGTGGCTTTGACATGGCCTCGGTATCATGTGCAGTATGTTGCTTCTGAAAGTGATGCAAAGATCATTTGAAGGAGTTAGATTGCACTTCTCTTTCATTGCCATTAAAAATTTTACTTTTTAAAAAAATATTAGAAATATTTATGGTCAGGACCCTCTACGGGGAAATGCTTTTCAAATTGTGTGTGGGTTATTTGAATGGTACATAAAGTTTCTATTTTTGCCAGGTACAGTAGATTCCATATACACTTCCGCAGGGTGCCGGGGGGATGCAGGCAGCGTTTCGATTTGTTAGGTTCAGTTGCTCACTGCTATGTTCTGGTTTATGTCCCTTGGTGCCCAACGGGCTGTGGAGTAACTGTGTAGCAGACAAGAGAACAGTTGCATTGCATTTTACAAGCACGGCCTTGTGTCATGATTCTGAGGTCAAGCTTGCTGAGAGCTTTGCAGGGGGTTTCAGCTCATGTGTGGCGGGGGAGCTTTCCTCACTGCAGCGTGCGCTTTCTATCTGCAAACAGAGCTGCGATCTTCAAATAGAATCTATACCTAGGATTGTATTTTCTGGGGGTTAGGTGGCCAGGACTCGTCGTTTGGAAATGTAAACACAAATGGCAGATATTATTAATGATGGTTATGTGAGTAATTTGTCATGACACATAAGCAATAGAGCCATGCCTCCTGTGGGACCCTGACATATACTGTTTGTATGAAATCGTTAACACTGTTCACACATACTGGTGGTCATGAGGTTTTGACTCACCCTTTCGGTTAACGTCCATTTCAAAAGCTGACACGGTCTGAAATTGTATCCTTAATACGTATGATTTAAGACACATGGGTATTAAAGGGAGAAAAACAAACCCTAACCTGCAGAGGATTAACTTATCTTTTCCTTTTTCGATATGGTTCGCATGTTTGTATGTCCTTGGTTTATATGATGTGTTTGCCTCTCATCAGAGCGCCTCATTCTCACTGTGGTGTTCCCGTTGCTAAGGTAACTGCAGTTTGACATTGCGGATGTGGAAGCAGCCAAAAGCAACGCTAGACATTGTGACATATTAAAGCATTATAGATAACAAAAAACTTAAATGCAATATATGTATGTATGCATGCATGTAATATGCTTTGGATAATATGTAAATCTCCATATGCAAGTCCATATTCAGTTCAGTTTAATTATAGACATTTTAGGGATAATGATTATATTATGTAATATTGTGAATATATTATATATGTATAATGAAAATGAAGAGAAGGAGGTATGTAGTCCCAGGTTAAATGACAGCATTCTGCTGTAGCTGTATGACATCGTAGTGCAGCAGCAGAAATCGAGTAGCAGCCTTAAGTGAAGCACATTAACAAACAATTAAAGTGAAGCAACAAAAGAATAAAATATCCATGTTATGGACTGTATGGAAAGTACTGAAATGAAGAGCAGGATACGTTGTTTAAGCACAATACCGTGCAAAAATCTTAGGCAGTCAAAGGAAATGTTTAAAGTTATTTATCTGGGTAGTAAATATATATTTACCCAGAACAAACCATACAATTTAATATAAGAAAATATGCATATTAATAGGAACACAATTAAAAACTAGCAATAATTTCATCTGTTCTCCAAAAAGTTACTGGTATGTTGTTGGATGGCTAGATGAACACCACTTCAGGTTCCAAACCTCTCCTCAGGGCCACCCCAGCCATTCTGTGTGTCATTTCACCACCAGTTCACTTAATTTATTAATTAAAATAGTTTAAAAAGTTGATAAGGTGTTGATTAGCCATAAAAGGTGTGCTAGTAGTCGAGTCAAAAATCGATGGATGTATTGGATGGTTGCTGTAAATACTGAGGTGACTTTAGGAGAGGTTTTGAAATAGCTAAGCTAACACCCTTTGACAGACATAATGGCAAAGTATTACACCAAGATGAAGATCTTTTAAACATTATCTTCTATGACTGCCTACAACTTTTGCACAGTGCTTTATATGCTATGGATACAACACTTCACTACTGATCGCTAAACTGTCTTATTGATTATGTCTTTAGAAGGGACATAGTTAATTGGCTTTTAAACTATTACACAAATACCTATTCATCAATTTTCCATTTTTTATAGTAATAAAGGCTTCATCTGACAGACAATAGAGTATACTTTCTTAAAATGATAATTAATAAAAAATAATAATAAATACTTACCTAGGTGTCACAACTGGTCCAGAATTCAGTAGTTACCTTTTGCAGGTGTGGTTCATCTCCATGGTCAAACCCTCCTCAAGATGGTGCAATAATGAATAAACACAAAACTGCAATCAGTGTCTTCAAGCTCATTCTGCTTAATGTTTCCCATCCGAGTCAGATTTCTTTTTTTTAGTTGGTGGTCTGTTCTATGGCTCTGGCTTTGATCTGTCAGTTCTATGTTTTGTTTCTACAATTTGAGTAGCAGGTTTATTATATTGGTTCTGACGGTTAATTTTTTTTCCGGAGTGGTTCTGATTCTTGGATCTTGTTTGCTAATTGCCTGACCTTGTTTACATCCTTCACTCTGATAGGATTGATATCCATTCTGGCCCCGCGCTTGAGTCCTTGTTACTTACCTCAGCTACTTAACTTTTAGTTAACAGTCATGCCCTAGTAGTGCTGAGACACTTGCCAGCTGAAGAGAGAAGGACTGACAGGCAGAAACCTGGCAATGCTGAAAATCATGTGCCCTGTAACTCTTAAACCAAAACGGACTTAGATAAACAACATTAAAGTAACTGCTGTGGGTTCCACAGAAATGCAAAGTAATCAGTTATGTTAAATTCCAGAAGTTAGGGAAGCGATTCTACTTTATTCAGGTAAAAAAATAGGTCAAATGTCACCGGAAAAATGACCGTGTTTTAGGTATTTGACTTTGGGCCGTGTGAAAGCATGTGAAGCCTGTCTTCGTCATAATGGTTTCCAGTCCAGTCTGGCCCTGTGGACATTCAGCCTTTTTGTCCAAAGCACAAGCTCCACACACAGACACCAAGCAGTGGTTAGCGCCTTACCTAATCTCACCACTGATGGCATCAGCCATCTGCGGCCAACAGTAACAGGAACACAGTATTTAGGAGGTGTGGTGTTAGGCCTGTGACAGACTGCCACCTTTCTTAGCAAAATATTTATGCATAAAAAATGTTTCTTAAAGCAAATAATGTATTCTATAATAATCATCTTAAGCTAGTGAGAAGAAAATTATGTAATTCATAAAAGCACTAAAAATTCACTATTAACCTATTTGCTGATTTACCAGCTTTATAGGCAGAAATGGGGAAATGCAAAATTTTATGGTGAGACGATAAAATGAAATGCAACTCATACCGGAATTTTTTTTAAAACACAGGGATTCTGATTAAAAAGTTACCCTAACCCTAACCTAACCTGATCTAATCTATGTTATACAAAATAATATAGAAAAGCCACTCCTGCAGCACTTAAGCAGATGGAGGCAGGCTAGGTGACGGGCAGGCTGTGGCCGCAGATGGAGGCAGGCGGAGGCAGGTGGAGACTCAGAACAGCAAACCACAAAAGGATCAGCATACTTTCACCTGAGGTAAAGGCTTCAAAAGGAAAGGCTTAGTTTTGGAATACATATGATGGTACAGTACATTATCTGACTGCTCCATTGTTTTTGAAAATTTGTAGAAAGAAAGCATGGGCTTGTACATTTTTCAGCTGTTCAAAAATAGTTTGATAACATTAACATGCTTAGTATTAAGGTAATTCTAGCATTTTACAATAAACACATTTATTCATGTTCTGAAAAGTCATTCATCCATCATCCACCACTTATCTAAGGGGCCCGGCTCGTCGGGGCAGCAGTCTAAGCAGGGATGCCCAGACCTCCCTCGCTCCAGCCATCCATTCCAGTTCCTGGCGTTCAAACCAAGGCATTCCCAGGTGAACCGAGAGACATCCTTCCAGCATGTCCTGGGTCTGCCGCAGGGTCTCCTGCTGATTGAGCATGCCTGAAACACCTCCTAAGCAGGCATCCAGGAGGCATCCTAGATAGATGCCTGAACCACCTCAACTTGTTCCTTTCAATGCAGAGGTCATATCGACCAGTAAATCGATAGCTTTGCCTTCTGGCTCAGTTCTGGCTTTACCATGAAAGAACGGTATAGCATCTGCATTACTGCCAATGCCTCACTGATCTGCCTGTCAATCACCTGTTCCCTTCTTCCTTCACTTGTGAACAAGACCCTGAGACACTTAAACTCCTTCACTTGCATGCAGTAACTCATCACCCTCCAGGAGAGGGCAATACACTCTTTTCTGGTTGAGAACCATGACCTCAGGCTTGGAGGTGCTGATCGTCATCCTGGCCACTTCACGCGTACCCAAAGGCTGCCCCAATGCATGCTGCAGGTCGCAGTCTAACGAAGCCAAAAGGATCATGTCATCTGGAAAAAGCAATGAAACTATTTTGAGGTCACTGAACCAGACCCCCACCACCCTTCAGTTGCACCTAAATTATTTTTATGGACAAAATTTAACATAATCTGTGACAAAGGGCAGCCCTGGTGGAATCCAAGACCTTGACTTACTGCTGGCAATGCAAACCAAACTCTGGCTCCATTTATACAGGAACCAAATGGCCCATAACAATGGACCCCATACTCCTGCAGCACTGCCCACAGGACCAACGTGGTCATATGCCTTTTTCAAGTCCACAAAACACGTGAAGACGGGTTGGGCAAACTTCCAAAAACCCTCCAGCCTTGCCACTACAGAGTTTGACTATTTCAATGAATTTACCTCTAGTGATAGGTAGTCCTTGTCTGAGTCTTCCAGCTCTAGTTCCACCAAGGAAGGAATATCAGTGGGCTTCAGGAGGTCTTCTAAGTATTCCTTTCACAGCCTGACTGTATCCCCATTTGAGGTCAACAGGGCCCCATCCCTGCTGTAAACAGCATAGGTATAGCCTTGCTTCCCTGTCCTAGTTGCCTAACAGTTTGCTAGAACCTCTTTGAGGCCGACCAAAAGTCATCTTCCATGGACTCACCAAACTTGTCCCACACCGAGTTTTTGCTTCACCAGCTACTAAAGCTGCATTCTGCTTGACCTGTCAGCTGCGAGCCCCAGAAACTAACAAAGTCCTTCTTTAGCCTGACAGGTCCCTTTACTGCTGGTGACCACCCCCGGGTTTGGGGATTGCCACCACTACAATTACCAGCAACCTTGTGGCCACAGCTCCACATAGCTGCCTAAGCAATGGCATCCTGGAACATGGTCCATTCAGGATCAATGTCCCCAGCCTCCCCAGAGGCATGAACTGAAAATCTCCCAGACAAGTTCCTCCTCATGGTTATCCTCACACACCCAGCATTCTCCCCCGTCATCTGTCCAACTCAACACCATGTGATGATCAGTTGAGAGCTCAGGTCCTGTCTTCTTCCCAGTGTCCATTGCATGCTGACAAAGGTCCAACAATGCAAATACAAAATCAATCATTGAACTGTGGCCTAAGGTGTTGGTGCCAGTTACACTTATGAACACTTATGTTCAAACATGGTGTTTTTTTATGAACAAAGTGTGATTAGCAACGAAGTCCAATAAGAGAGTGCCTTCCAGCACCTCATCCAAGGTCTCCAAGAAGGCTGGACTCCTTGAACTGCTGTTCGGCACTGTTACGCGGCAGGCTTGGAGCACACCACTTGGGCCATCACGATACAGGAGATACCGGGGGCTGACATAAAACAATTGACTTTATTGATTGCCCATCATAATGCGCATTAAATATTTCAGTCTGACTCTTACACCCATAACAAACCATCAACCATCTCTCTGGAGGTAGGTGCAGCTGAAACAACAAACAAAACCCAAAAGCCTACTCCACTCGCCACAAGGCTTCCTTAAACCTACACAGAAAACAAAGGATAAAAGTAAAGACAATACTCCTCCTACCTTCCTTTCTAAACAAAAACACAATAATATTTAACCAACAAAAAAGGGCTCCTACCCCCTTCCAGTGATGAAGTCTCAGCATTTACAATGATGTACCATTTGACCTAATACAACAGTACAGTAAACCATGCACGCAAAACACACAAAGAAACAACAACCCCCAGACATCCCCCAGATGGAACATGCACTCCCTGCCAGACGCAGAGTCGTAACAGGCACATATGCACAGACAACATTCAGCGCCTGTCCCCCGACATAGTCGAAGGAAAGAGACTTTCCTGTACACCGGGCTGAACTCCAACAAACTGGCACCAAACCTGGGGCCTATAAGCAGACACACATGCCTGGTGCCTCTCACCAAGGAGAACTCCAGAGTGGAACAGAGTCCAGTCCCTCTCTTGGAATTTGGTTATAGATCCCGTGCCATGTGCTGAGGTGGGCCCGACTATATCCAGCTGGTATCTCTCTACCTCCCACTCCCGCTCAAGCTCCTGTCCCACCAGACAGGTTACATTAAATGTACCTAGAGACAGTTTCATTAGCTAATAATTAAATATTGGCTAACAATTAGTCTGTTGAGGCCCCTACCTTCTACTGCCACCCAATCTATATCGCACCAGACCTCCGCGACTCCCCATGCAGGCAGGGAGCTCACAGGAGAATGATCCCAAGTTCTGTCTTTGGGCTTAGGCTGGCCAGGTCCCTTGGGTGGAGGCTAGACCACCAGGTGCTCACCTTAAAGCTCCCCCCCCAGGCCTGGCTCCAGAGACCCTGGTTTCCTCAATCCAGGCGGATTCACACCATTCCTATTATCAATCATCATAGGAGTCAATGTGCATGGACAATTATATATATACACTCACCTAAAGGATTATTAGGTACACCTGTTCAATCTCTCATTAATGCAATTATCTAATCAACCAATCACATGGCAGTTGCTTCAATGCATTTAGGGGT
>JABFEA020000110.1:26733630-26751991 GCA_019775915.2 Cyphomyrus plagiostoma
TGACATTCAGTTTGGAGTTCAGGAGATTGTCTTGACCAGGACCACACCCCTAAATGCATTGAAGCAACTGCCATGTTTGATTGGTTGATTAGATAATTGCATTAATGAGAAATTGAACAGGTTTTCCTAATAATCCTTTAGGTGAGTGTATATGCTTGTGTTTCTATTTAGAGGATACTTGAGTTGGAGGCCAGTGAGACCAAGCACATTTTAGTGTATGTAGATGAAGCAGGATTTAACGTGGGGGCAACATCACAATGTGTGCTGCTATTGCTGAACATGGAGTCATTCACAATGCAGCCAGCACTGGGCCCTGCAACACTGACCAGCTTCTTCAGTTTTTGGATGGACTCTAACAATGCTCTTATTCCAGAAAATGCAATGGGGATCGTGAGGGCCAACATGCCATGCTATGTGATTTGGGACAATGTACGTTTTCACCATTCAAACCATGTGAGGGAATGGTTTGAAACCCACCAGCAAATGATGATGTGTTCCTGCCGCCTTTGTCACCATTCCTCAGCCCTACTGAAAAATTCTTCTCTGCTTGGAGGTGGAAGGTGTATGTTTGCAGGCCCCATGATCAAATGTCATTACGGGAGGTAATGACCTGAGGCTTGTCGGGCCTGGGTGCGGCACGCCAAACGATTCCTCCTGCTTTGTCTCAGAAGACAAAATATTAGATGTGACGTAAACACAATGATGTGGCCTAACACGGAAGACAGACTGGATGCTCCTTCAGGGATTTCACGGCACATCTGTGTCCCCCCTGCTTTAAACCAGGGGGTATGTAAGACATTAATTTGATGCAGGTTTATCCATCTGTACATAGCTGTAGAAATGTAGTACGTACTGTAACATAATGTTATAGTTACTACAGTAAATGTACAATGTTAAATTTTGTGTATACTCAGTTACAGTAATTATCTGTAAATTTACAAATGCTTCACATTACATTTTACTATGTTTTTTCCCTCTACATTACATTTTAGTAAGAATTTAATTAAAACATTTGCTGACTAAGTCTTGATGCACTGTTGAAAGTGTTTTATTCATTTGTCACAGTGATGAAGTGATTGACTGATGTTGTATGGTCTAATACACATGCACAAGGTTTTGATTGTTTTAGTAGCTTCTGCTGGTGATTTAGTGTTAGGAGAAATGCATGAACTGTTTTGAGAACTGCATTAAGAGTGGTGAGAATGGTGTTTCTGATGAGGAAATTGCATGAGAAAAATTGAAATAACATAATAAAGTATATTATCATTATGTTACCCGGGATGTAACCTTTGCTAATTTGTACCTCATTTGCGGTATATAGGTTAGAATGCACAATAATTTCTTGTCATATCGGTGCAAATGCACATAAAATACATACACATTTATGCTATTACATGAATCGATTGCCACACATATCGCCTTTAAAGGTGAATACGTACTTCGTACCAGTTATGTCAATTCCTGTATGTTGCATTCATATACGTATATTAGCACGCAATATAATATATATAATATGTATTCATATATGATAACATAAAGCTTAGAAGTAATAAGAGGACACAATCTTTTGTTTTCTTGCAATAACAAAATAATTAACTAATGATTTCAAGATAACAACCTTAAGAATGATTTCAAGCATGGCTTTTTGGCTTCTGTAGTCAACACAAGATACATTTTCAAATACAGTTTTACAACATAATTTAAATTTATTGAACTTAATATGAATGGGTGGATTGATGGATGGATGGTGTTCAAATACCATTTTCATCTGACCGGTATGGGTTGGAAGTGCACCCCTGGTAAAAGTGTTTATGGCAATTCCTATGCTCCTGAAAGACTCTTTCAAGGCCTCATTCTGCACATTTAGCTACTAATAATAATGACTGCTTGACTTTGTTGAATAACTTCACCAAAAACCTCCGTTTCACTTAGCAATTCTTATCACTATTCATAGACACGATTATATTCATTCGATAGCCAGGTGGTTCCCCGTTGCACTACAGATACTGCATGTCTGATCCTAACTGTTATGCTACTTTGGAGGAGGCGACCCCCCCGGCAGTCACACGGTCCAGTCCCACACTCCGGAGATGGCCATCCATCCGCCGCAGCCAGGTGTTACGCCGGCATCCCCTCGGCCAGGTCCAGCCGCTTGGGTCCTCAGCAGTGAGGATCCTGCAAGCCGGATCACCCTCAGGGAATCGCGCCACATGGCCGTAGTGCCGTAAGTGACAATGCAGATAATGAGCCTCATTCGGGACTCTTCTAGCAACCGCTCATTCGACACAAAGTCAAACCAGCGGTACCCAGGGATTCAGAGAAAGACTTTGTCTCAGCTCACTGGATGCTGTGACCAGTCAAAAAATATTTAAAAACTGTCAATGTTGATAGGTGGTAGTAGTAAGTAACCCCTTTTTTTAGAAGCAGATGACCAAAATGAACAGATCAAACAAACACGGTCTTTTAACTCTGAAAGTCAGTGTTTTGTCCTTCATTTCCTAAGCCATACAACATTTGAACCACAATTATACCAAAGTCTGCAAGTTTTTCACACTAGTGAAAAACTAGTGTGACTAGTGTCACCACTAGTGACAATTAGATGCATAAACATATGTAACGACACATAGCAAACAGCAATTGCCCCCATGTTCTTGGAGAGAGTATGGGAAAAGGCAAAAATGCTGGTCAATATAGCAGGAGTTATAATTTTCCCAGCAAGAAGAGCGAAGGGATGCTCAGATGACAAGAAGGTGTAAAAACAATGCTCCATCAACACATTCTCCTTTTGTGTAGCAATGTTTACACCAACTTAGTTTATCACCAAAGTAATGCGAGCCCGTGCATGCCAGTGGTTGTCATGGCAGCATATTGGAGGTCACCTGCTGCAGTGCAAAGTCGATAATGTCGAGTCTGACAGCTCTTTGCCGGCTTGTCTAGTGCACCAGCCCATTAATTTAATGTGGAGTGAATCGAGCGCTGGCTGTGGAGCCTGCTTGTGTATGCTTGCTTGTTTACCTCCCATAGGACTCCATTGAGACAGCACACTAGAAGTTAATGCTCACATCCAACTGCATAACAGTTCGTTTTTTGCAGCCAAATACAATAAGAAAGTTATTTTCCTCCCCTCAAGACTGTAATGAGCTGGCAGCATCTACAAACTCAAATCTCATGACAGTTTTGAAAAAAAAAAACCTTTATTCCACAATGTGCAGTACTTTATGCGAAATTAAGTTACCCTCTCTAGTAATTGTTTTGTGTAATAATGACCAAAGCATAAATCCTCTATTTGTATAAAATGATCTCCTTTTCAGGATAGGGTGACTTTATCTAGAAAAGAGGTTAGTGCACATCAGGAAAGCTAAGAGCTATGCTGTCTGCAGTTTTCACCCCCTCTCATGGTTCTCCATGAGAAACGGGTCTTAGCAGAGATGTGAGACAAAAAATGCCAGTTATGTTGGACGCTATTAATATAGGGCCATATTGGTAGCAGTGACAATGTCAAAGACAATATTTCAAGCTGTGCCAAAGATGACAAAAGGAAATGCGGGTGGCGTGTAGCTTGACTTGTTAAGACACTGTAACAGTGAGTTTGAATCTTCTAGTCGGCTGTGTGACTTCATTATCGGATTCTTAAGAGAAGCCCTTAACCCTGTTTTTTCACAAGCATATGTTGCTTTAGATAAAATCATCTGGTAAATGTAAGACTCACATCCAAAGACATGCTAGAAAGTATGATTCACCTGACTAAAGATTTCTTGGTGAACAGCTGGTGTTTTTGACATAGTCGTATCAAAGCCCTTTGAACCTTCAGCTGCCAGTACTCATGTGCTGGGAAAGAAAATCTGAAGATTCAAAAACAGGATCACCATAGGAGTGTAGAATGCATGGAGCATGAGGCACGAAAGGCCAAGAACCAAGACATATAGTTGATGCACAATGGAAAATGGAAAAGGTCAGGGAGATCAGGAAGAGTATTGATGCCTTTGAACTCCGGTGCCTGCAAAAATGAGAATAAAATATCATGGGTTGCAAGAAAAAAAAATGCATGGATTCTTCCTCAAATCAGGCCTGAACTTTCAATTGCAACTGAAGTGCAATCATTACAATGGTTGCCAGGAGTTTACATCAATTTGAGGATTCCTAATAGTTAGTGCTGCTACTACTGATAGATAGATAGATAGATAGATAGATAGATAGATAGATAGATAGATAGATAGATAGATAGATAGATTCCTTTAATTGTCATAGTTCAAATATACAACGATTCTCTGGTCTAAGTGGTATGATTAATAATTGATAATTCCACTTTTTGTTTTTAGTGAACTTTTGTTATAAAGTATATATTGCATAGGAGGTGAAAATATTATTATAAAATTTCACCATGGGACATTTACTAAGGGATTATCTTATTATGACAGGGACCTGTCTGTACACAATCAAATGTGTCAAAAGCAATATATTTTGTATGAGAAAAATTGCATTTCTGTATGTACCATATCCATGTTACATACAGTTTGTTCAGGTAATTTCATTAACTGAATATAACTTAACATTTTGTACTGCAACTTTATTATTTTATTCTTATGTTGGTCTATGGGTCGACATAGGAAGTTTTCTGGCGATTACCCTTTATACACTTTAATTACTTACATTATAAAAATTCCTTTCCCTTTTCAATTCATGCTGTCACTTGATAACTATGGCAACCATGAATTCTTGCAGAAAATCTGGGTTTCTTATCAGAAATCACAGAATTTTTCTTACAGCAGTTAACAACTGACATTTGGCTGCACTGTGTGAAAGAGGCTCATCAATCATCGATGGAAGGATCTGCGTGTCTAAGACCAGCAGACAGCCCACAGGCTGACGTCAAACGAAACCCCACCACCTACCAGCTCCAGATCAACCAGACCAAGGGAATCAAATTTCTGGGCCTCTCGGACTACAGGGACTGCGCTTTCCCCCAGCATTAATAGGGAGCTTTGGACCCAGAACAGGGGATGGTTTGTATGTTCTTGCTCTTCTGTTTTCTACATGTCCATATCTCCAGGTGAAAAAGATTTTGTTTTGCACCGTACAAATTTTGACATAAACCAGCGACTCGCATACATATATTTAAATTCACAATGGTGAATAAAACACGTGTGTGTGACAGAAAGCTTGCAGGAACATTTCGTCCTGTGCTCACTACAGTTGTGGTAAATCTACAATTTTAAATTCTTCAGGTCTACAGGATGTTGTTTATCCCGCTTTCCTGCTGCTTATGTGGAGATGCAACTATAATGACTAAAACAAGTGATTTTAAAAACCTTAAGTACCTTTCATTAAAATACTAGTGTTTTATAGTTTTGCTTATATTACATAGGTACCTAAAGGAGATGCTTAACATAATTCGGCTAGAACAACAGCCCTAATGACAATTGACATTTGCAGGCAATTACTGTTATATTTTTATCTTGATGCACCTGTGAATCGATTGTTTTTGATAAATGTTGATTAGTTTGACTGAGTCACACCCATAATGTAACATTATAACTGCAACAGATGGGGGCCTGTAATTTTCCCCTTGCAAACACACATTTTATTTGAGGCCCAGTATGATGCTGTACACACTAATCCTGCATTTTCTTCATTACTGAATATTTCAATTTAATTTCAGAGCAAACCTGAAACACATACACAGGAACTACAATTCCCTGATGTTCATTTATACGACCTAAAAGTGCATAGCAGAGATTTAGAGTTTTGGATGAAGAAAATCACTCTGCAACATTACAGTGCCTTTAAACTAATGACCCAGGTTTCATTATTTGTCATCCGGAGGCAATTAGTGTCATTTTCTTAGTCAAGTTTTTGTTGAAGTGGCCTTCCTATAGTGCATTCAGAAAGTATTCAAACCTCTTTACATGTTTCACATTTTAATATGCAGCAGCCTTATGCACAAATTGTTTCAACTCTTTTTTTTCCCCTAATAGACCTATACTCGGTACCTACGGTGAATTCAACTGATTGGGTATGATATACATCAGAGCAAAAACAAAGCTATGACGTGGAAGGAATTGCCTACAGAGCTCATAGACAGAATTATGTTGAGGTTTTGAAGGTTTCCGAGAGCACAATTTGTAAACGGAAGAACACTGGCTGCCCAGAAAAACTGTCAGGGGAGGAGAGCGTTTGTAATGAAGGTGACAAAGAAAGCGATAGTCACTCTGGCTGAGCTCTGGAGATCCTCTGTGGAGATGGGAGGATCTTTCAAGAAGAGAAGTATCACTGCGACACTCCACCAATCTGCACCCAGTTAGAGACACATAAATCCCTAGGCTGCAAAAAAGGTAGCTTTAGACAAGGTTTTCTGGTCTAAGTGCTATGACTGAAGGAAATCAGGCATCGCTCATCGCCTGCACAGTCCCATCCCAGTGGTGAAGCTTAACAGTGACAACAACATGCTTTTTCAGTGGCAGGGGCTGGCAGACTAATCAGGGTCGTGGGAAAGTTGAACATAACAAAGTACGGCGATATCCTTAGTGAAAGCCTGCCCCTGAAATGCCCGGGTCCTTAGACTGGGATAAAGGTTTGCCTTCAAAAAGAAGGACAATGACCCTACGCACAAAGCAAAGACAACACAGGAGTAGCTTAATGACTACTCTGTGAGTGTCCTAGTGTGGCCCAGCCAGAGCCCGTACTTGAACCCAACCGTACATCTCCAGAGAGACTTGAAACTAGCTGTCCACTAACAGTCCCCATCTAATCTGACAGAGCTTGAGAGGATCTGCAGAGAAGAATGGCAGAACATCCCCAAATCCAGGTGTGCAAAGTCTGCCATATCATACCATAGAAGACTCAAGGCTGTAATCACTGCAAAAGGTGCTTCAACTAAGTACTTAATTCATTGTGATATTTCAGTTTTTTATTTTCAATAAATTTGCATAAAATTCTAAAATCCTGTTTCTGTTTTGTCATATGGAGTAGGTCAAGTCCTCAGTGTTTTTTCTGCAACTCCAATAACCACGATCCATTACAGGACCACACCTAGGTCCGGATAATGCTTTTGATCTTGGTATTTTAAAAATCCTGGCTATTACTGTTTCACTTTCAGTCTACTCTTGCAAGATACTGTGGTTCAGATGTCCTTTTTATATTTACATGTTTCTAACCTTAACACATATTTGGGTGCTGTGTCTACCTTTGTCTAAGCTTCTTAATCAGCACTGAAAATGCCTCATGACCACTGCCCACTGTTCAGCTATGCTGAGTTTTGGGGCAACTTGCATTGATAGATTTTATTTTTGCCCATGTAAAGTACCAAACCAATGGGCAATGTGTACCAATTACTCTAGCTACATGTGCTGCAGAATTCAATACAATTTTATAAAGCTGTATTAGCAATATCTGTAATTAACACTAAACAAACTGCATAGTTAAAGCGAAGAGCATAAAACTGTTTTTACAAGAACTGCAGCATTTGGACACATTATGTTATGAGTAGTTACAGTCACTGAACTGAACCTGGAAAAAGATCATTTCTGAGTGGAACATGCTAATCAGCATTCATGTACTGTCTTTGACAAAACATAATGTTGCATTTAATCATGTACAGTAGTGGGCAAAATTTTGGAAATACCTAGCATTTTTGGCA
Source organism: Cyphomyrus plagiostoma (assembly GCA_019775915.2). Taxonomy (NCBI): domain Eukaryota; kingdom Metazoa; phylum Chordata; class Actinopteri; order Osteoglossiformes; family Mormyridae; genus Cyphomyrus; species Cyphomyrus plagiostoma. The sequence continues at coordinate 26,741,267 of JABFEA020000110.1, forward strand.
TTCAACATTAAAAATTATTACATGAATGTAGCCGGTAACGTTTATAAGAAATCATAGAATGTTACAGATGTCATACATTGGATTATTACATAATTGATTGGAGCAACAGGTGAATACAGTTCTGTAATCTCTAAAAAGTGAAAGTTTTTCCGCAATTTTGGCCACTTGTGTACACTAACATCCTCACTGAGTGTATTACCTACATTATGGACAGGAAGGTGTTTCAGACACTAACATTTTTCACCTGATCATCAAATAAAATAATGGCAAAATAGCATAAAAATAAATCTGTGTTGAAAATGAAAGGGAGAAGGTCAAAGAACCTACCAGAAACCAGAAGCCGTGTCCTTAAGAATGAATACAAACAAAAGGGAAGAGGAGCCTGCCTCGAAAAGCAAATTCGGCTCTACAACTTTCTAAAATTTTATGTTTGCAGTCACAGCTGAAAACTGCCCTTTTGAAAATCAACCAACTCATAGTGGGTGTCAGCACACTGGCCCATTTCTTTCTGGCACTTTGGGTTCTCTCTATCAATTAGAAACTGTAATTACAGTGACTAACTTCCTGCCATTGAAGTATGAAATATAAGGCTGACCACTGAAAATTAGATTTCCTAATTTATTCCAGAGGTCTATCATTAAATAAACTCTAAGTCAGTTTCCCTCTACCGTGGAATTCATTTCAATCTGTGAATGTGTTTTTATTAATTACAGCTATGATTATTACCCATTAGACAAATGATCCATAATGTTATGGTTCTGTGTTGCTCCTTAAATCTGCCATTCCGGAAGCAATTAATATTCTTCATGATGTTTAACTGGCAACATTGTCTCTGAGAATCACATGTCTAAGTATCCATCTTGTTTTAGCTGTGATTTTAAGAATGAATACTTTTGTACTGCTGTACATTCTTGCAAGTTTTTCTAAGTATAGTACAGGAGGCAAGTGTCGCTACGTGAATGAGAGATCAGCAGTAATGCAAATGAATTATATTGTGTTTTGCCAAATGTCCCCATAACACGTGAAAGTATCTATGGTGGTTTAACACGTTAAAAGGCTAAATACTGTATATATAATAACTAAATTGGGACAGATATCAGTAAACAAAAAAAATAATCAATCTCTCTGGTTGAACAACTCCAGTTCCAGTATTCAAATCACCTGGTTCCAACTGAGCCCTATCAATCACCTACATACAAACTTCCTTTGTTGTTAACTCCACAGTCAAATGCTGCCTTTATTTTGTGACACGATAATCCTGCTGAGAGCCGGAATACCTGGATACATTGAAATTCACCAGAACCAGAATACCAGTCCATCGACTCAATATAAATTCAATATTTTTCTATCGATTGAAATAATACTGAATAGTTAGTGATAGCATTTTCTCCTGATAATTTTATGCTTTTTATGCTTAATTCTATGATTTTATGCTCAATTGTATGCTTGGAAAAAGCAGACCCTCTGTATATATATTACAAGCCTCACCATAGTCAGCTCAGTGAGGACCCTACTGTCTTCTCTAGCACAGTGCTTCCCTAAAAATCCCAGATCTATCCAGCTGCTATGAAAGTAAATGAATATTGCTGCAGGTGGAAGAATAGATGATGGAAGACCACAATAGGTTTTGGAGCTCCTTAAAGTAATCCAGGAAGTCTGTATATGATTCCAAGTGTAATATATCACTAATTTGTTAGAGAATTTGAGCAGACAACCACGAGCAGTAACGTTTTCAATTAAAAATACAATATTTTTCTTTCTAATAGGAGAATGTACTCTTGGGATTAAACTGATTTACAAAATACTCTGAAAGATGAGCCCGCCAGGCTGCTTATTAAAGGGATCTTATTTCCGCTGCTTGTTATTACACATTGATTGCATATCAATTCTGTTGTCAAGGAAACCAGTGTCTTTAACATACTCCATAATGTGAAACTTAAATCCATAAGTCGCCTATGTTCAGGCTGTCATCGGTCACAGTAGATCTCTCATATCTAAAAATTTCAGATTTCAAAAAAGTTTAAGTTTTTCATATATTGAATTCAAAAAGAAAGACTTTGGACCTTTTAAGCTGTAGGAATGCTAAAACGAAAACAAATCAAAGATTTAACTTCTACGAAAAAAAAGATTAAAAAGTTGGGTTACTGTCCTGAGTAGTACTTCACGTAAATATTACTTTTCAAAGCAGATATTAAGAAACCTGAGCAGTTTGAAATACATAAGCACGAAACTGATGGATTTGGTTCTTTCTTCAGAAATATGCTTAGAAATAGTTTTGATCAGTTCACAATTTTGTAAATTTTGTCCAGGCTACTCTTACTATCGGTGGACTTCTGTGCTGTTCTGTTGTCTTATTTTGATCTTAGATTTATCTCTTTTTCTGGAGCGTGCAGCCCCTCAGTTATACATGAGAGGTACACTTGATATACCCACACAAAGATAAGTTGGTGGCAGGAGTTTGGATTAGGTCCGATTTTTAAAAGTGTCACCGGCGACTTTGTTGGACACAACCTGCGCCTGAGCACCAGGGGTAAATCAAGAATGACTGCCTTTTCTGACGGCATTGGCAGAAGCTGTGAAAAGGTGTTCTCCGTTTGAAGAAGCGACACACATTCGGGGAACTAAGCGTGAGTTTCACTGTTCATGAGAGTCACGGAGAGCTGTTCCATCCAAATCTGCTGGTTAGCCAGCTATAGGGGGCACAGCCAGCTGCCAAATCTAATGGGCATCTGCTGTGGCATTAACTGCCACCTTGATGGGGGCTGGTAAACAATATCAGCTTAGCACTCTTACCCTTCCGGCAGAGAATTTCGATCACCGGTTGCTATGGTAACCACAACAAATCAGGAGATACAGGTGCTTGAATTATTTATAACAGGTGCTCAGATTTACAGATGACGTCATTTTCATTCAAATTTGCATTTGGCTTACATGTTCTAAAAAGAAGCAGTGAGCTATTTTTTTTATATACATGATCGCTACCAGCTGTTGGGTTAAAAGAGTTACAGGCTGTCGAACCCTCATCCGTCCCCATCGAGCAGATCTTTTACTTGTAGCTGTTTTTAAATGATCTCAATCCAGGTCTGTTTCATAAGCCTCTTGCTTGAGGTTTCATTTCATTTCATAGTTAGTGCCAAAGCTGTGTGTTCTACATATCTGGCACCTAGTCTTAAAATTTTCCAGTTCCATTTTTATCCTAAACCTCACATTTGTCTCTATATAGAATAAACAACTTTAAGTATAACAAATGAGAAGATGATTCAAGACAATTTGCAGCAGACCCCTCAACTCTTACAATGGGGTCTTACAATCAGGATAAATAAGGGACGATCCAACAAAAAAGCACGGTCTTATTTGTCATTGCAGTCATTGTGACTCCCAATCTTTTTTTAGCAAAATGAAAAGCTCAGTCTGTATTGCACAGTTCAGGTCATGCCGGAAAGACAACAACTTTGTCTTGGCAGTGATGTGTGACCTTGTCCCTCAGACTCTGATGTTATTAGTTTGATTAAAATTGTAAATCAACATTCATGAGTCCAGAGGAGCAGGCATCACCAGTGTCAACATCAGACTATTTAAATGGAACATTTGGCTCTTACTGCAAGTCTGCTTCTTGTTTTTCACAGAACAGATATTGCAGATATTTCACATATTTTTTTTTTTATTATTGATAGAAAAGGAAACACGGAGCTCCTCTTCCTCATCTTCACCACTGTTTTCTGATATAGAAGGAACAAAGAGGTAATGACTCTTTAACAATTGCTAGTGCAGAAAGTAACAAACAATAGAGAATATTAAGCAAAGTAGCCTTATAGGTATGTCTGTTCTGAGTTACTCTCTGATTGACCAGAACCAAGGTTTGAGTGCAGTGATGTGTGAATTTATAGAGACATCAAAAAAGCAAGCTGGAACACATTTTTATTACTTCTATTTTAAAATCAATTGCTATTTCTTTTTTTTACAGTTCCATGCATGTGAGGTACATGTGTCTTATGAATACGTTAAAGGTGAATTTCCATTAAAACCAGCTAAAAGAGACCCCTTAAAGCGGTGCAGGAAGAGGGCACCTCTACCACCTCCATTCAAAATCTGAATTTAGAAATGTGACAAATACAGACAGAAAAATGTGGCATTTGTGCTAGTAAATAGCTCAGCAAACTATTTCTCATGCATTTCCAACACTGAAATACTACTCTCAGTAAAAAGGAAAGATTCATATTCTAATCTGCTTTCTAACTTAAGTTGCCATCTGTAGCAAAAACACTGTCATAGAAGGTTAGCCAGAGATGATGCACTTATAAATTCATACTGATTTTATACATTTATGTGGCATGCAGAGGGTTCAGACTTCTGAACATGGCAGTAAAAGTCAACATATAACAAACTAATTTTAAATACGGTCCCCTTTGATGGCGGAATCAAAAGCTTTCTGCCCAATAAATGATGCAGAGAAATGGGGGAGCCATACATCATACATGTGAGGAAATAATTAAATATAATGTTGTGACCTGTAAGAAAACCACAGTAAAAGCAATGAAACACAATAAAATGGTACATTTTTCAGACAGTACAGTAGGCCTATAGTACAGATCCAATCGTGGATCCATTAGTTGTCAGTGAAAAACTAACATTCAACACTTAAAGAACATATTAAGGTAGGCCTAGACTGGACTCAAAGAGGACAATAATAATAATATAAAATCATAGGCAGAATACATTAAAAGGAAGGTATACATAGAAAAATCCATAAACCTTAAGTTATGCTCAGATTTCAGTTTGGGAATAGAATAGACTTTGCAACTAAAGAAAAGCTACATGGAGCGTCGAAACAGTTAATAAGTTAATAAGAAACAGGAAGTGTTTAATTTGTGCCGGAGTTTGGCGGAGCTCATCTCCCGGACCTCTGGCTCGCGGCAGCATGCGCTCTGCCACCTCTGAATCGCGCGTGCGCTCAGTCTCACACGCTGCGCCTAATGAAATTCAAACTTAAAATTACGTTGAGGTAAACTTTGGAATACATACTAATTTAAGTAAAGACACACACACACGCACACAGGCTATAAATATATAAATGGTTGTTTTGTATTTTTTTTTACAAGCTTCATTCTAAAATATTTCGCAGATCTGACTTTTGATTTGAAAGGGGACAACCGCAACACGCTCGCGCATTACATTATTTTACCTTTTAGACCATTAAACTAATCCAATAGGGTAAATCCGCCTTACAGTATGATGTAACTAGCAGGTGAATAAGTAGTAGCGTAATATCGTTGTTAGACACCCGATTTGTGGGTGTGACGTCACTCAAAGTCAGTGTGCTCCGACTCTTTACGTTCTGGTGGTGACAGTAGATCTCTGCTCACTGGAAATAAGTGAATATAATTGTATAATTTATATCCCAGTGAAAGCAGCGTCGACAATTGCGTGTGGGCACAACACTTAGAAATGGAAGCATATGACAAAAGAACAGCAGCATACCAGTTTTGGTGTTATGTAAATCAAATCACAGGTGCATAAGAACAGTGCTACATACCAGTTAGGTAACAGATAGCATAGCTCTTCCATTCATACAGCTCGAAGCTGCTCCTTTATTTTATAAAGACCATGAACTCTGACCTGTGTATACATGGCATGCAGTCACCTATATGGTTTCACGTCCAGACCAGTATGAATATCTTTTAAAATAGCAGCAACGTTTTCTTTTCATCAAATTTCAATGTTAAGTCTCCTTCCAAAGTAGAAGGAAGAGCTTGGTTATACGGAGCACGCTGAATGACTTTCATTTTATGACACCCATCTCTCTGTGTTGATTTATGTTTTTTGCTTTATAATGTTATCTAATTTACCTGTTTTATTAAAGCATCGTTAGTTACTTAATCAGACGTTTGCAGATTTTTCGACAACGGTAATTTTGTTATATATACCCCGGCAAAAAAGAATTGCTAATAAAACAATAACGCATTCCTTTATGGAGTCGCGCTACTGATTTAAACTTTACTAAGTGCAACGTGTGTGTGTGGTCTTTTTAATAAGAAGCGTCTTTTTCACTGAATAACTGCTGATTCCCTAAATTGTTGCATAGCCTACTTGTTGATAATATTCGTAGATAAATCTTACATTTTTGTGCAGCATTCAAGTAATATTGCCTTAATTCCTTCTTAATATTTCTCCATCTTCACAGCCCCCATCACTCCCCCCACCCACTTCCCCTTTTCCCCCCATCGATGAGTGCGTAATGGTACCACTGAGTGTTTCTGAAGTCTAGCTGTCCGCGGAGTGCTGGGGAAGAGCTGGGATTTAGTGTTTATTAGGGGAAAGGAGCGGGCGCCTCATCGCGACCGACGACGACGATCAGAGCCTCCTGTCTCCTCGAAAGCCGAGAGGAAAGAGCGCAGTGGAATCCATCTTCACGGAGAAACTGGTACCTTTGGTAAGTGAGCGCAAATGTTTATCGCTGTGTACGTAGTGTGAGGGCATCTGCAGCTATGCACGAGCTTTAAGTAATGAAATAAGATATTGCGGTTTAATGCACATGAAACATCCTGATACATCATTGACTTAGTTTATCTCAAGACTACTGTGTACTACCTGGATATGATTTTCTGGTTCTTCTCATTTCGTATCGGTGTATGCAACATGTTCGGAAATGTCTGGTAATGACATAGTGTTGCGTTTACCTGGGATGAAATTTGCTTTTTGTTTTTGAACTACCCGCAGCATGACGTAAAAGTAATTCACTATTTATTGCTGCTGTAAACTTGTGAATCAGACTGCAACGTGATAGTGTCATGCAGTGGCTTGCTTGCTCACTCGAAAGATGTCGAACTTTGTTGCCAATTGCCAGATGCCTAAATGATCTTTTTTTTGTTTTCGTAAATTAACGCCGAAGTAACTGTAAACGGAGAAATAGGCTGATTGTTTACAAAAATGAAGATTTTGTAAAAATAAAAAATAAAAACGTTACAACAGAAAGGTGATCAGTTAACTTATTGTTTTTTTTAAATACTGGTAAACGTTTTGTGCATATTAGATTAGTTGCGATGTGAACCATAAGTTTATCGCTTCTTTGTTTTTTCGTGCTATCTAAATCGCTCGATCAGTATAAAAAAGGCACCTTACATCCAGCTTTTGTATCACGTATTTTAGGATTTAACGCAATTATTTCGTCATGTTTTATACGTTATGCCTGGATACCTTTTACGCATCGTGTTTCTTGATATACCTGTTTGTAAATGTAATCGTATATGTTACAAAAAAAGTATACACACAGCTTGAAAACATAGCCTATATACTGATGATAAATTACAGTATTTCCAGCAAACGGCATTTTTAAGAGTTAGGTTTTCTGGAGATTGTACCACATATCTTGTAACAGATTTTCTCGAAAAAAACAGAGTTGAGTTTAACAGAAATCAATATTTCACTTAGAGTAAGGCCAGATTTATAGTGCCTGAAATACTCGGACTTAATGTATGCTAAGCTGGGTAAAGCTTATGAGCTGCTGGGGCTTCAGTAATGTTTCCATTACATTTGGGAGGGGAAGTGCTTAGGGGCATTCTCGCGAGGTTGCAAATTTCACTACATTTTCAATGGATTTAGAGAGGCAGGCAGGTATCCTTCAGGAGTCACTAGATTTCCAGTAATTAGAGTTACTAGTCTGAAACTTTTTTCTTGGACAGGACAAAAGTGAGTCATAAGTTATTGCAATGGCACAGAATTTTTCCAGTTTGTTTTTGCTATTGATACTTATAGTTTCCTAGTTTTAGTTGGTCTGACGCTGGGTTCCCTTTGTCTAACTTTACTACTTGGAAACACAAAAGCCATGAACACCAACCGAGCCCCATATTAAATAGTAAAGAGTAGAAGTGCTGGATAGCTAAATGTATGCCTGCACCACTGCTGCAGGTGTCATTGCTGGTTTTTGCTTCCTAAGGTATTTTTAAGCAACAATAATTTATTTATTTATTTATTTTTTTTTTTTTGGGGGGGGGGGGGGTTCCACAGAATTTTTTCAGGCAGAGAAAATGCATTCATGCTACTCCCACGATACTCCCAAGCTACTCCCACGATACTCCCGTGCTACTTCCATGATACTCCCGTGCTTCTCCCATATGTTCTGCAAAATATGTTATAACTACGTAACACTCCTCTGTTCTTATGTTTTTTCACTCAGTAAAAGAAGGTTTTAAATGTCTTTCTCAGCATAACCAAATTATTTAATGGCTCACACCAGAGAAAAATTTAAAGCCACCCCCAGCCCACAGTAATCAAGCATTAGAGGCAGGTGTCCTTAGCTATTTCCATTTGGTGGTCCATCATCCTTGCTTTATAGCTATCTCACAGCTATTTTACAGCTGCAGCTATATTACAGCTATTTCCATTTACTAGTAATGTCTGTGACAAACCCCAAAAATGAATGATCAGATTTCCTTTATCCTGTGTTAGTTGTTGACTGCGAAAGGAAAATGATCTTAACAAACAGTTCAACAGTACAATTTCATCAGAGGTATCAGTGTTACGAACTAAAAAAACTTTCAGAGAAGCCAAAAAATTGACACAGCACTCATATTTACATGCTAATGAAATACACACATTCCACAGCAAAGCGTACATGTTTACAACATTCACGACTAACATAAATGCAAAAATACATACAGAGTCACCCCTCCATATTGACAAATTGAACATACGTAGTTCTGGTTATTTGCTGGTTGGCCACGAACAATTAACTGGGAATATTGTCAAACAACGGCTGAACCAAAAACATATAAACAATACTGGAAAGAATGTGGACCACGTAAAACACATATAAGTATCACTGTTATTTAATACACTGTCTTGGGGACACCCAGGCAGTCCAGCACACTGTAGAACAGGGGTGGCCAATCATATCTGGTGTGGGCTGGTGTGTGTGCAGGTTTTTGGGATAACCTGTAGGTCAGCTGTTCAAACCCAGGTGTGAGGACTCTTCAGCCAATCAGTCGTCTAATTAGTAATGTAGTGGGAGTTGCAGAAAAAACCCGCATACACACCGGCCCATTGGGGATAAGATTGGCCACCCTTGCTGTAGAAGGTACACAGTTTTCATGATTGTTTATTTTTGGTGTGCTGGAAGCTGAGAGGTAGCAAAATTGTGGACAATCTGGGGGTCCCTGAGGACCGGGTTGAGAATCAGTGATTCAATATTTTATAGAGCAAAGTATATTTTTAGTATCAAGTTGTTGTACTTTTTCCTTTTTTTCCAAAATTAAAACTGTGGGATATATACATCTTGTCATAGTCCACCACGCATCTTCATGTTGTTTACCTGTCTCACTTACGTGTCAGTGGTCCCCGTGACCGTGGAATCTCACCTTTCCTGCAGTAACACGTGGAATGTGTTTTGATGTAAACGCTTGCCTCTCTATGGGTGAACTTCAAAAAAATAAAAAATACATAGAATAGTGAAATACAGTGAAACAGGCAGAATCTAAAAAAAATACCATGATACAAATTTTCGGTCATACCCCCCAGCAATAGACGTAGGTTTACGCATGTTTTCACTTGGTGACACCTCCTCCTAGTGGCGACTGTGACAGCCATGTCAAGTGCAAAATAAGACATGCTTCATTTTTGGGGCAATTTGTCTATATAGACCCTCATCCATATAATGTTTTTGCAAAGCAGTAGTAAGGTCCATCAAATAGTTTTTGATTCATCATATTCACAAGGTCAAATGTCATTTGCGTTCACTCTTCCAGTTGCTGCCACTAAGCAGCATCAGTTATGGGTCAGTCTGTCTCACAATTTAATCATTTCCAGTTCGACACCTATATAATGTGTCTGAAAAGTTTTTAAATGATCTGTCAAACTTTTTGAGTTATAGTCTTAACAGCATCAAGTGCCAAAACTGCTCTTTTTTGTCATCATTATGCTGTGCTGCTTCAGTTTTGGAGCGATCAGTCTCAAAATATAATTATTTTTAGCACCCCATGCATACAAGACCAGTGCAAAGTTTGAAAAAAATCCGCCAAACAGTTTTTGAGTCATTGCCTTACATACTTAAGCCTCTGTTTCTGCAGTGGCAGACCAGGACTAAAACGTTACGTATTCCCCAAAGTCCTGACAGTACAATAATGAAATTGATTACATTGGATGATTATCCATGGTGGAGGACAAGTGATTTCATTTTTTCATTTACTGCTTAAAAGAATTCTCAAAGTACTGGCCAGAGACATCGTCACACATTGATCTTTAAATAAATAAAAAAAACTATAATGTCATTCCGCTTATCTGTGCTGGCAAGCGCACGTTTCATCGCCGGCAACCCCCCTTCTAAACTTGGCAATTAGGTCAGAGGTTAGCCAGTTACCGGTATGAGTATCAGTGAAATTAAGCAAAAATATAACGATTATCAGTGTCAGTTAAAAACCTCTCCTAGGGCCGACACCTTATTGTGGTGGAGGGGTTTGTGTGTTCCAATGATCCCAGGAGCTAAGTTGCTTGGGGCTTTATGCCCCTGGTAGGGTCACCCAAGGCAAACATGTCCAGGGTGAGGAACCAGACAAAGTGTGGCTCATCAGACCCTTATGATGAACAAAAACGGAGATCCATGATTTCCCTTGCCCAGACGCGGGTCACCGGGGCCCCCCCCTGGAGCCTGGCCTGGGGGTGGGGCTCGATGGCGAGCGCCTGGTGGCCAGGCCTACACCCATGGGGCCTGGTCGGGCACAGCCTGAACAAGGC
>JABFEA020000110.1:26755514-26768213 GCA_019775915.2 Cyphomyrus plagiostoma
GTATAAGAGACTTAATATGAACATCTTTCTGGTACATCCCATCTCTTTCCCTTGACAAGGTCTGATAAAACGGTTATGAAAAGTGTGTTGCATTGGCTCTCGCGCCTAACCAGTCTGGGGTCCTTTCCTCTACTCACACGACACTACAGCCTGCCATACATCAATTAATGTAGTACACAATCTGTCTAATATATTACAAAATGAGGTAGGTGCATTTAAAATGCGCAAAACCAAGTGCACAGCTGTGATCAAGTCGGTTTTAGTTGTTTGGGCGTTTTTTGTCGGAGAGGGCAAATTGTTATACATGATTGTGCTGTAAATACTTAGTTCAGTCTGGCAAGACTGCTGGACTGCTGACCAGTGGATGCAGTGGATGTGAGAACAGCCCGTTTCACGCTGTGTCATGATGTCGGAGCAAGGAAGTCTTACACTAAGTTAACCTCTTTCAGAGATCTTATTGTGATTTTGCTCATTTACTCCGACACTCCGACAGAGAGTGAAACTGGTTGTTCTCTATTGATGGTCAGTGATCGTCTTCTTCATCTTCCAAAGCAAGCAGCCAATAATAGGATTCAAATTGACCAATCAACGAGGTGGAGAAATCATCCACTGTTCCCGCCTCCAAAGTCTCAAAACTCAACCTGTTGAGAGAGCGAGTATCACGCAGAGGGACCTGCGTAGTGGATGATAGGTTGTGCTCGCAAGCGCATATGCGCATGTGGTTTTTATGTGAGCGAGTTTTCGTACTAATTAAATGCCATATGTGTTGCTCTGTAACCAAGGCAACATACGGCCTCAGAATGGTCAAGATTAGGCAATGATGCATTAAAGTAGTGATTCAGATTCCAAAATAATTTGATAACACCGGGGAGGTCGCAGAATTAGGCACTTTAAAGAAGGGATTTTTGTAGCCTGGGGTTTAGAGTGGGATTTGTGATCCTCATAAAATGCTTTTTTGTATCTTAAAAGTCATCTTCTTTTGTTTTGTGGATTTAACAGAATATTTAGGTAGAATTCACCCGTGAGTTAGGATGTGCATGAGGACATTGGTTAAGCAGTGAAATAGTTCTGGTGTCTGCGCTGTTGAAATGGTTGTGGAGAGCAAATACTAGGATTCCCTGTTTTACAGTATGGCCAGTCGCCTCCTAGACTGTCAACACTGTGTGAGGGTCATCTTGACTAATCAACCATTAGAGACCACATTAGAGATTTAGTCTTAATCCCCACCCTTATCCACAAAAAAACGGAAACATAATTCATCTTCTCTTGTCTCCTGTAAATTCAATTAGGTGATCTTGATGGTGTTTATCTTAGTTCTTTTGGAGGGAAAAAAAATAAATAGCACCACAATTATTGGCCAGATGAAGCTTTCTGAATGAATGTGTCTCACTTGTGCTGGTGTATCTATGTATCCCTTTTAATCAACATTTTTTTTTCATTGGAAGAGAATATTCTGTAACTAAACTGGAGATGTGTAGCCTCATCAGATATTAGTGTAAGGTTATGGGCTAAGCTAATTGTGTGTTACTCCTATGTAGGCCTGTCATAATTATTACATAATCGGCTGATCTCGATTATTTGAGCTGATTGTGATTATTTTTTACATAATTGCTAGAATCGTCTTAATTTCAATAAGTTATCTGGGTTAGTTTGCTGTAAATGTAGACAATATGATTTGCAGTGAAATGGCAGGATGAAGGGATTTGCCTGTGCAGACATGCGAGGTAAAATCGGGTAGTGACAACACAGTGTCAAGGCATTTAACTTCTTATTTGTTATTTATGTTGTATCTGACTAGTACAAGTTTTGTTTACAAAGCTTAAAAGGCAAACTGAATTTTTATTTATATGTTCCAGTATTTAATATTCAATTCTTTATAAGGTATACCATATATGTATTACTAAACTATGATTAGGGTAACTCTAGGCTGAGAGAGTTATAACATGAACAGAAAAAGATTATTAAATCGTTAATCACAATTATTTGTACGACAATCGTCAACTAATATTTCATGATCATGACAGCCCTGCTCCTTTAAAATGCTACATTCCTATTCTGCCATCCATTCTAATGCTAAAACATAAGAACGAGAAAGTTTGTGTCTGATAACCAAAAGCTGTGCTACGCCTTCTATAACCACAGATGAATGCATTATAAGGTGAGGTAACATATAAAACAGACCTGTGGGTCTCATGTGATTTCCAAAGTTACACACAGGATCACATATTTTACGGTTTATTATCACTACATATTAAAATATGGCTCTGTCATGGTGAAATCTAAAATATCTGAGAATGATATACTATGAAATTTGTAAGCAAAAGCAACTAGATCTGTCCAATAAATGGGAGTGATTTCATGCGATGGAGCTGAGTAATTAAAAATGCCATACCTATGAGATCACATGAGGAGTGGGAACCCAACTGCTTGTGCATGCAGCATAGCCCTCCAGTGTGGACTGGAAAGAAGCATTTCATCTCCTGTGTTCCAGTGTGCCCTTTCCTCCCAGAGCAAAATACACCAGTAATACAACGGAAACATGAAAAGCGCCAGCTCTTCTGACTTGGAAGAGTATTTCACCATCTGTGCTTTTCACTGGTGCATTAGAAAGCTTTGCTCTTTAATGCTGCCTGGTGCCAGGGCCCTGCTAAGAGCCTTTTGTATCGTTTTGAACTCCTGGGGTTGAGGGAAGCACTTTCATGGCTTGGAAGTCGGGTAAATCTGAGACTGAGTTGGATCGTGAGCAAAGAACTACAGGCTAAATGGGCACAGAGTGTGCCAGAAGCTTGCGGAGATGACTGGGCCATTTGAAAGGAACTGGCTAGGGCAGTAGGGCAAGTTTCTTGGGTCAGCTGGGTAATTTCTCAGGTGATGAGAGATGGTTTGGCAGCTATTGCAAGCAGGTGGACTCCCTTGTGATTTCTGACCTCGATGAATTAAATTCTTTAATGTGCAGACATGCCGGTTATTTTCAGTCAGATTTATTAATGGTTTTCTCTCTTTTGGAAATTACTGACATGAAAACCAATAATCGATGAGGTTTACCAACATCAGGCGGTTTTATGGCTCCCCATTTTTTCCAGTTCATGCGCCTTGATCTAACAGATGCTTTTACTTTGGGCAACATGTAAATGAAATTAAATTGGCAGGGAAGGCAACAGCCAAAGAGCCAAACTCTTAGGTGATGGTGTGTCCTCCTTTACTGTTATATAGGTTACCATGTGTTCGGTGTTCAGAATGGAATTGTTCTCTGTCTTGCTCAAAACTCTAAAGCACTCTAAACCTCTTGACATGATTGGGGCCAAAAAAGATGCATTTCAGTGGTACTACTGAAAATGTGGTTATTTCTCCGCACTGTGATGGTTGCTCAGTATAATGTCACTGGCCAAGGGAAAATGGGCTGGAATGAATGCATACCATATGGTCCTTCAGTAAGCACAGCAGCAACCATGGGAAGGCAATTGTATGCTGGTTGTGCATCTTTCTATTTGACAGGCCCATCCTCATTCTGAAATGATGACATATAACCAGTGTTCTTGCTAAATGCTTCTCTTGAATGAATGAATGAATTAGTGAGTGAATGAGTGAATGAATACTATAATGTCACCTTCCAGTCACAGTGGCTCCATTTTTGAGTTGCAAACCTTTCTCCTGCAAACATTGAAGGCTAAAGAATGTATGTTTTAATTCTGATTTAGAGGATATGAATTGAATTATATTCCAAAATTTCTTTTTTCTTTTTTTAATTTTTACAAGTTACACAGCTGGATTTTATTGATAGCTTAAGTATTTTATTTTTCATCGTATTTCGAGTCTGATGAGGCATTTCTAGAGTAACAATTGTAAATGTTTAGGTTCGTTCATGCATTAGGAATGTTGTTTTAGACATGAGGTACAGTTTCATTATACAACATAATAGAGCTTTCTGATGATCAATTGTAGGAATGCTGAGGAAGGAATCTGCATTAAAGCAAATATTACTTCGAGAGTTAAAAATAGTTTAAGGGATAAAATGTATTTTGTGTTCACATTTTATACTTGATTCAGATGGGATTTGTTATGAATACAGGTTAATATATAAAATATGAATACAGAAAAACAATTGACAGTGGTGCACCATTTGGTAAGATGCAATAACATTTTTCTGTTTAAGGATAGTGCATGTGTTATAAATACATTTGTAGTCAAAAGTGACAGATTAATTGGAAGTTACATTCCATAATGGCATATTTTCAAAACTGGGTTTTATGAATTACAAATAGTATATGTAAATCACTTTGCTGTGACCCGTGTATGACCCTTGTATTAGAACTGCAAGATTTTGGACCAATGAAACTGTCCTCACCAAGCATTTCCAACAATTAGGAACGTATCTGCATTTTTTCCTTCTTTATTAAGCTGTGCATGCACTGAAATCTGGTAATCTCTGGAAAGAGCCTGTAAAAGTGGTGGTGAGGGTTAATATAGAAGAAACAATGTAGAGTATAGAGTACATGCTGTGTGAAGTGTCTTAATTAAATTCACTAAATTAATCTAATCCATCAGAATCTCCGGTTCCATCTGTCAGTTCTCCATCTGAGTCATCCTCTATTTTCTGGCCTCGTTTCTGTCTTATTTCCCTACTGTTATTTCCAAATGTATTTTAATGCACTAAAATACCATAACTAATTTTTGTGAAGCAGAATCAGTCTCTTGTGTCATTTTAAGATCATACTCAACAACATATTTTCCATTCAGGTTAGGGGTGAAATACCAAATGAAATAATGGTGCTTGACGTTTCCATCATTTCTTCCACATTCACCAACTTCAGGTAACCTGCAAGGAGAGGGTCTTTTATCAAAGGTTACCTTTATTTCTTGGATTTGGGGAACAGAAATGTGAGCACAGAATAACTTACTACCCTTTATTTTCTATGGATG
This sequence comes from Cyphomyrus plagiostoma, assembly GCA_019775915.2. Lineage (NCBI taxonomy): Eukaryota > Metazoa > Chordata > Actinopteri > Osteoglossiformes > Mormyridae > Cyphomyrus > Cyphomyrus plagiostoma. Next base: position 26,760,435 of record JABFEA020000110.1, read on the forward strand.
TCATAGCTTAATGTGTATTGTTGACATTCTGAGTTACATATTAATAGCATCTCATTTTATATTCAGTCTCATAATTGTTCCCATTTTCCAGTTTTTAGTTTCCAAGGTTTTCAGAGCTCCCACCCTTTGAGTCATACAGTCAGCCTACATTATCCATATTTTTTTAATAGAATTCATTGGAAGCTGTAAGCAAATTCACTGTGCAAATGACTGTGCATTTTTCAGTAAAGGTAAATAGCAAAAAATAGCTATACCATTTACCTTTTACACTTGTAAGAGAAATAAAGCAATTGTGTGTATAGGGAAATGAACATATTTGAGCAAAGGGATTTTGTCAAATGATGGGGCAAATGATCTGGCCTTGGCAGGCTATGAGTGTATGTATTTATGCATAATTCATGGGAAATATTAAGATAATTAAATAGCTCCAATGTATCATGTATTCTATTAATGCAGTGTTGGTCCCTTATTATTTTTAAACTATAAGGAATTGATTGGTCTCTGTGGCAGTGTTACTGCTTACTGCACATGCTAGAAATTTCTTCTTAGCTCTTAATTGTTTAGTCTTTATTGAGGATTTAATCAGTTCATAAAGTAATAATTCACTCATAACTACATTTGAATCAGTCAATAAATACCTGCATTTTATGGTTAATTAAATGTTCATATTAATTATGTAAATTATTTACTTGTTAGAATATTTTGATATTCAGTCTTAATTTACTTGCCAAAATAAAGCCACCATCTTCATTTCCAGATTGTCTTTTGTTTTTCTTTTTTTTTGAGCTACGCAAAGTTGATTTTCAAGCGATTCTTGACTCTGCACCTCATCTTCAGCATACTTCAGAATACTTCAGCATACTTCAGCATACTTTTGAGCTTCAGAAGTGTTATTAATTTAAGGTGTGGAACAGTGACTAAAAACATTCACAGTATAGTTCCTCTGCCAGCAGAATTGTCCTTATACTTACTATATATCCTGTTCAACATAAAATGAAGGATCTGATTCTTTTTAAAATAAAAACTGAGTGAGAACAAAATCCTGCATTTACAGTGAACCACCAGGAACAGGGCTGCAATAATTTAATTAACGATGGGTTTATCCAAATATCCGTGATGTGCAGATAAATGGAATAATTTAAAATCAGAGCTAAACTACTGACACACCTTTATTTGTGAATAAATGTATACAGCAAACTTAATCACATAGGTTTTGAACAGAGTGATTCCAGAGTGACGAGATCAACCAGAAACACCCAAATAGGACTGTCATATATATAGTACTACCTATATTCATTGTATCCCCTGGATCTCATTAAGGTGGTAACAAGTATTTGATTGATCTTTTTCAAACTTTGCTGAGCCATTTTATGGGTGACAATCTGGAACTGATGAAATATTGAATCAAATCGCCCCAAAATTGAAATAACATCACTTAGCGACAGTAAAGGGAATGGTGACTGCAGACAACATTTGGCCCTGTGAGTGTGATAAGATGGAGATTATTACCACTTCATAGATACACTCTGTGGATGGGAAATCTACAAATTGAAGCAGCAGCACTAGGGGGCAGCAGAGGTCCTAAAGGGAGGTGCCATGACCTGCTCATACGATCCTCGTGTGGGCCACGCTCCCTCATTTAATTCATGTGAATTTCTGATTGTGATCACCTGTGTCCTGTAATTTCGGCTTGTCCTGTGTATATCAGTCTACGTCTTCCTCTGTTGCCCAGATTGGTCATTATCATATGTCTTGTGCTGCTCCCCGTCAGTCAAAATAAACCCTGTTTGTTGGACTCCCGTCTCTTGGAGTTACTTCGCCGCTAACCGCTCACGCATAGGACGTAACAGGAGGCTTCAGAAGCCATGTTGTCAATGCATAAAATTTGAAAGTACAGTATGCATCTTTTTCAAACATCCCAGGAACATTGTATAGCTTACTGCTGCACAAACTGTGGGGAGCAAGATGATTTTATAAATATAAAGTTTTTTTTGTCACCAGCTCCCCTGATGGTCAAATTTTATAATTTGCAGTCTAGTAGGAGATTACCGAAAATGTATCACGGGGGAATTTAATTGTGTCACCCAAGCCCTAGTCGTAGTTAGTGGTGGGACAAGAACAGGCACAGCTCTGTTTTACCTGATTACATTGAATCAAAGTTGGGTTAGAGGAGAGGAGTTGCTCTGTAGGTAACCTTGGCTTTTGCTGTGTGGTTGTCAAGGACAGGCGCTGGATCTGCAGTATTTGATAAATCTGTAATGCTGAGCGCTAGGGCTGTGCGAAATGTTGATATCCTTATATATATTTCATCAGATGACGAAAGAAAAACATGTCGTTTCATAGTATGCTCTATCGTTTATTTTGAGGTGTTGCAAAATACACTGTTTACGGCAATATTTTTTCATCATTTGGATGCAGTGTTACATGGAGTTAAGGACTCGAACCCATATTTCAGTATATACATCATCAAGCGAGAATACCAGGAAGCTATACCTGAGTGATTTCGGGTTTAATCCTTAACTACGAAGTTAACTTTACATTCAGTTTTCCAGCTGTCTTTTTACAAAAGCAAGCAACACCCTTTTGTATTCCTGATTTTTTACGGGTGAATATTGGTTAATAATGTTTGTATGTGCATTTCACCTTCAATAGCCCAGCTGTCTTGCTTACAGTCACTGGTGGTGAATGGACACAGGGCAATTATTAATAAATCCACAAATATATCTATTTTTATTAGCGTTTTGTAAAATCATATCCTAAAAAAATACAGCAATTTTTACTTGTGAAAAGGGTGCTGAATATTTCTTGATCACTTCCACCATTTGTCACTTTCATGTTATTCATTTGTGGATTTTTTCCCAACTCATACCGAGGCTGATCTATAGAAAACAAAATCACAAATGTATCACTATCCACAAGTAGCCTATGTTTTTTATTTGTATTGTATAAAATCATATCCACAAAAATATGGAGCGATAAGTAGACTTGAAGCGGGTTTGGCACATTTGTGGATCATTTCCTGTCTATTTGTGGATTGCGTTGCATTATTTTGTGTCCTCGCTCCTTTTTATTTGCAAATTATTTTTACAATTCGTACCGCGGCGGATTTGTAGAAAAAAAAGGCATAAATATGGGGTGCAGCTGCAACATATCTTTATCGGGATATGAGATGACATATTGGGATATGAGATTTTGGTCATATCACACAGCGCTGCTGAGCACTGACTTATTGTTCTGTTGCCCTGTGAAGACATATATTTCGAATCAATCAGCATTTGGAGGACACATCAAAACCAGTTTTAACCTGTAATCCTAGATATGAAGCATTTATTTCATGAGTACAAGAGCTAATACAATCAGAAAAGCATGCATGGATAGTGGAAAACTATGAAAATCATGCCGAGGGAATGCAGAGATTCTTCTCAAGTTATCTGAGAGAGCAGTTTATAGCCTTGAGGAAAACAAGCACCCCAAAGGAGACCAATAAAGCTCGTGCTTTCTGTCCCCCATTAAAGAATGCTTTCTATTTGCTGCTTTTTTGTCCATTACCAGAGTATCGTCTTATATTTCAATAAAACAATCTATTTTTTTTCCAAGCCCCATCCTCTTGGTTGCTGTTCATTAACTCCACAAATCCAATTTGTATTTGCTTTGCCTACCAGTAACTACAAATCCCCTACAGTATAGCACTGAAATATTCTAGGTGGTTTATGCATTCTATATATTTATGAGAAAAATGCTAAAATATGGCTGACTCTGCATTCTTAGTTTTGGTAAGCATCTGACAAACAAGCAACTGTATACAAGTATTTTATTTTTCTTTTACACCGTTGCACTATGCAGGATTATCATTGAGTTAGGAAATGCATCTGTAAAGAGTTGTGATATTTGGCTGGATGTTTGGATAAACCCATCATTAATTAAATTATTGGATTGCAGTGTCGTAAAGTATTTAGCCTCAATTCAATGTTCTGCGTGTCTCTTTGATGATGGATGTTAACAGAATTAGATACATGTGTTTCACATAATTACGCAAATTTAGCTTATATTTACAGTATATAGTAATAGTAACACACAGGGCCCTATCATACACCTCGCATGGCATAAGTATCTCTGCTAGCTTGAGCTCGATACAGCTGTCATTCTCTGGTCCAGCACTCACCAAATTTTTTTTTTATGTGGTACTTCATTGATCCCCATGAGAAAATTCTCTTTTCACCACCCCCCATCTTACTCTCCATTAGAACGACATTGGCCGCGAAGAGCAGCCACCTGTTGCAGTATCCAGGGAGCTGGGGGTTAAGGGCCTTGCTCAAGGACCCACAGATGTGCCGAGGCTGGGTTTCTGATCACAGGCACAGAGACAGTCCACTGAGCCAATGCTGCCAGTGAATGAGATGGAGACAGGTGTATTGCTGCCACATTGGTAGCACCAGAAAACAATTGCAGTATTAACCAATTAAAGCCTGGTCTAAAGTCAATGGCACAGTATTTCAGTTTTATTTTAAGGGCACATTATTAGGATATAAACGTACCTACATTTGTGTGCGCACAGAACATACTATATACTGCTTGTTACACACACAGGGACCCACCGCAGCGCATAAACATGGAGAAGATTAATAATAAAGATATTACAATGTGAAAGGTCATTAATTTGTACCTTATGATAATTAAGAAATATATCCTAATGGATAGTCATAGAGGTTATCAGAATTATCCAACAGTAGTAATGACAAATTAAATTAGCTAATTATTACAGTTGGAACCCCATATCTGTGATTTCAGTAACCGCAGTTCAGGTACCAGTTCAGTTTATCTTGGTCAAAAAAAAAACATAAAAAATTTGTACAAACATTTCATAAGTTTGAAAGCATGTACCAAGCAAGCGTAGTCTGTAAACTAATGAGTACCTACAGTACACTAATTTATTTTTATACAAACATATTTTTCTCATTACAGGTTAAGTACAGGTACATGATACAATATTTTTCATTGTAAAATGAATAAAAGAGCTCTATGTTTCTTCAGCGTTCCTTTGTCTTTTGATTTTCATTGCTGTTACCCCATGATACATGCTTTTTCATTGGTATATCTCTTGAAAATTAGGATAAAATGTGAGGATCACTTGCATTCAAGAGAGTACAGTACTGTATTACAATATACAATGTACTGTATTATTACCGTATTTAATGTCGGTCTGACTGTTCATAATGTATCAATGAAACTTAAACTCAGGGGGCTTTGGTGGAATCCTGCTGTCACCATAAATGGTCTGCTCACACATTTTCACTTCATGCAGGAATAGATCCGTTTCGTCTGCAAAGAAGCGTTCTTTTCTGCTACCTGAGAAATCTGCCATATAATACCAATACACCAAGGTACATGTGCACTTGGCTTTTAAAGGGAATGAGGGATTACCCTATGATTGATTTATAACATGTTATGCCCCAAACACACCAATAAATAATTACGAGACCATATACAACCCTTTTGACCGATGCATTTGGCGCAGCAACCATTTTTCCGCCATCAAGCTAGCAAAAGTGGATTTGGCCACGCATTAAATGAATTTGGGCCATGTGCTTCAGACAATGATTTAATGATCATTAAAATACGGCCCCTAATGTGTTAAAAACTAACCAATAATTGATTATACCAACAGCAATGAATGCAACCAGACACAGCATCAGCCTCTGACTGCACAATGGTTGGATTCTGATCCTGTCCCTGTAATGGACTGCATGAGCTTTGTGAGATCTTTGGGCTTGCAAACATTCATCCATCCATCCATTTTCCAACCCACTTATCCTACTGGGTCACGGGGGGTCTGGAGCCTATCCCGGAAGCAACGGGCACGAGGCGGGCTTGCAAACACAAAGTGCTAATTGCAGGTTTTGCTATAATACCTCGGTAGGGTTTAGATGCCATTAGCCCACTGAGAAACTAATTTTCTTTTCAAGTATTATACAGTTGCTAATGTGTTTCAGATCATTGTCTTGCTACATATGCTAGCAGTGCTTTAACCTCATCTTATACTGTAACAGTAAAGCACAATGGCCTTTGGTATTTGTGTTTGGTTTTGTGGGATTTCAGCCAAGAAGTTTCACTTTTCATTCATCTGTTTGTCAAACAGTTGCAGAACTTGCACATGGTTTCAGGAAACTAAAGCAGAACATTCATGTTGATGGCCAATGGTTTTGAGCTTAGTATACATCCGATTTCTATACAAATTATCTTTCTAATCATTTGGTCATGTCCTTAGGAAAAGGAGGGGGCTGTGGAACCCATGTTCTAGAAATCATTTTTACTTCCTGATCAGTTTCAGAACTTTTTGAGATTTTTTAAGAGGTATACTGTAGTTTACTATACTTCAGAATTCTCGTGCAGTCATATACCTCTGACTACGCATGTCTTCATCAAACTCCCAAAATGACTGTAATCCGTTAAAGACAGGCATTGACTTTTCTCAAATTTATTTTGATTTTGTTCTCCTGCCAACTTTAATCTGTGGATAAGGTTCAAAATGTAGTCAGTGTTTATTATTCAATTCACTTTTTATTTGGGTTGTGTTACCTGAGGGTGCAATATATTATTCACACCTGAATATTGCATTTTTGACCAAAATAGAAGTACCAAACTCTGCTTCATTTTTTGTCATACCTCCTTTATATATCATTGTAGGCCAAATTTAAGGTGGAAAACCTGCGAAATATCTGAAAATCAGCCAGCACAAAATTCTTGGTTTTCATGGAAATAGTTCGTTCATTTTAAACAGCTCGAATCAGTAACCATTAAAATACTACAAAGAATAAAACTTTTATATATTTTCTTTTTTCTTGCACAAATTGAACAGTGATATAATGTGGCCATTGGTGGCTTAATGGTTAGGGAAGCGCACTTGTAATTGAAAGATCAAAGCAGCAAAGCACCAAAGAGGTACCCTGAGCAAGGTACCCTCCCCAAGCACTGCTCCCCGGGTGCTGAATTATCTGCCCCCTGCTATGGCACATATGGGTTAAACGCAGAGGACACATTTCGTTGTTGTGTGCTGTGGTGTCAACAATGACCACTGATCTCTAAATTTCGTTGTACAATGTCTCATTGTAACAATGACAATAAAGACTTTGATTCTAAATTCAAAGAATAAATCTTATTTAAACACACTGTGTAGACATGTCAATTTTTATTGGACCTAGATGAGGATTTGCCAAACAATGATCTGATTTATGTTTGTAAACAACATTTGAATTTAAGTGAAGATGCCTGCTTTGAAAACTTCTTATACATTCACAAATTTGAGTTATATGTAATGCATTTAATCAGGTAGAAGCTAAGGAAACACAGCATAATAATAGTCCCCTGTCTTCCTGACCTGTCTACCCCCTGTAATGTGTGTGTGTATGTATGGTCGGGTTGATGGCCTGCTTTTCGTTGGTACTTGTGACTAGTGACATAGTGAATTGCAACGGCAATAAAGGGTTTCTTCATCATCATCATCATCATCATCAATCTAAAACTAAATGCTTCAGGGTTACAAGTTCAAACCGGTTTTGGTGTGGCCTCCCAATTTAACCTCATGGTGGAGTCCTAGCAACCTATAACTACAACTAACCTATTTGTGTTTTATTTAGAAAAATAAAATTTTGTGATTATTACATTTATCTGACATTTTTATCTAAATTGTTCAGAGGGAAGGTGTTACATATATACACTCACCTAAAGGATTATTAGGAACACCATACTAATACGGTGTTTGACCCCCTTTCGCCTTCAGAA
>JABFEA020000110.1:26768313-26783224 GCA_019775915.2 Cyphomyrus plagiostoma
GCAACTGCCATGTGATTGGTTGATTAGATAATTGCATTAATGAGAAATTGAACAGGTGTTCCTAATAATCGTTTAGGTGAGTGTATGTATGCACTCTAAGATTTGAACCCAAAACCTTTGCAATTTGTAGTATTTGTTGAGCTACTGGAGCCTTTCATTAGGTCCTTGACCATTCAAGAATAAAGGTGATTCATGTCTGGGACGGGCTCCGGAGCCCTGACTCTCCAATGCTGCCTGGGACGGGCTCCGGAGCCCTGACTCTCCAATGCTGCCTGGGACGGGCTCCGGAGCCCTGACTTTCCAAAGCTGCCCTCACAAGCAGTTAGAAAATGGATGGATGTATTTTTATGGTTTCTCACAATTTCATCCACATATATGAATGTCTGTTCTACAATGAACTGTTTGTAGTTTTTTGACAGACTGTTATTCTTCACATTCTTGCTGAACTCACATAATCATTATTAACTGACTTGCTTGACCACAAACCCCCCAGGTACCCTAGTTTGTTACTGCTCCATGCCAGTAGTCAGGAGACATGGCTGCTGTGCTCTTGCTATATTAAATCACAGTTCTGCGGCGCAGTGAGTTTAAATTGTATTCTGAATGTTTTTATGATTAATTAAAAAACATAAATGAGAACTATCTGGAAGCCATTATTCCTTCTTAGATAATTCCTGGGGATCCATAATGGGGCACTGTGAGGATGCTGCATGGCATCTTTTGATACTGAAGGATGTGTTTTGGGGATTTGGAATTCCTGAGGCAGAAAGACACTATTTTATATCTGCTTGTGAATTTAAGAAAGCATCCTTTAACTGGTCGATCTTCCATTGCTAGGCACACTCCTCTGTTCTCAGTGCCTGAGTTTGCACGGAGCTCCTTGCCACTTTCCAAATAATATCTTCTAATTATCAGAGATTATGATTTGATGGCACATGTGCATTACTTAACCGGAATGTGTCACTCGTTTTTGAGGTTATATATGCTTTTCAGTTGTTTCATTCTTTCAATTTGTATCCTGAGACAATATTGGAAAGTACTTCAGATGTTGGAATAAAGCCTCTTGGATGTCTAGCAGCTTAAACCTCATCTGCTCTTTATTATAACACCTGTTTCTCTGCCCCCTCTTCCCATTATGTGGTGTAATGCAGTTCTCTCATTTGTTGATACAGCTTAAGGAGAATGAAGGACTGCTTCATTTGATGCGACGGATCTCCGCACTAATAGAAACATGTATGAATCCATGTCACGTAAGAATGAGATCGTAATTCAAAAAGGATTATCTATGCATCCCTACAATCCAGTGTTGAGTTAAAAATATTATCTTTCAGTTTAAGTGGAGGCTTGTAGAATGCCTGGCCCGGCACCAGAAGAGACGCAAACCATGAAAGACCATGTATGAACGGGCTGGAGGAGTTCATCACAAGGCCCGTTTAATTCAGAGTGAACTCTGCAGGGAAAAAGTCACACAGAAGCAAACTTACTGTCAGTCTGTAGTTTCAAGAACAGCAAACCAGAAAATGATTTTTAAACTGAAGAATTAAATTACCATCTGCCTATAATTTGAGAGTGTCTGTTGTGGTTATGGAATTTCTACATAGTAAGGGGACGGCTTTTTTAGGGTTTATGAGGCTTGGAATGAAAAGACCGTATTATTTGAGTAATTGCTTGTATGATATATAGCACAAGGCAGGAACCAAACCTGGATGGTGCACTTGCCCATCGCAGTGTGCACACTTACTTGGAGAAACTCAGGTATTGACCATGACTGTGTCCCAGTTCAGGGGCTGCATCCTTTGAATGACGCAATCTGCATAGCCTTTATAGCCTGTGTCCTTCGAAGGTCCACACAATGAATTTTGGACAGGTTGGCCTTCAATATAGGACAGCCTTGTGCCACTGGGACACATTCAGTCTTTGAATGCAGCTTTAGAAGGCTGCAGCCCCTGAATTGGAACTCAGCTATGGTAATTTAGCCACTCTAATGTACTTCATTTGCATGTTTTCAGACTGCCAGTAGAACCAGAGGTAGGTCTGCCGTAGGAGACTTTTCAAGGTCATCTGGTATAAAGCACAGCTGCTTTTGCATGAGCTCTGCATGCGTTCTCTGAGCCAGTCAATAATCATTTTCCATTCTTGTTGTCAGAATCACTCATAGACTGTGGTGCATTTCTGAGAAATTTAACAAAAATGAGTGAGGAGGCGAGAAGTGAACAAAAACTAGTCAACAAAGAAATTTGTCTTCTGCTGTATGGAAATATTTTGGATTCCATAGAGACGATATTGAGCAAAAAACAAGCGATGTGTCGGCACATTTCGTGTCTGTTAGCACAACTCATGGTGACAACATCCCTTTATTTGACAGACTCTGCAGGTAAATTAAAACACATTTTATAACATAATATGGGTGTTATGCACCATATTAGGCTGTGTAAGCTGATGTGGCTACGCAGTGGGGCTAGAGTTCATTTTTGTGGTGATTATCTTGAGATACATCATAAAAACTAAATTAAGCTCAATAATCTAAGTCAATGTTATGACAAAAAATAGGACCGGCTACTCCAAAAGCCTAAATGACACATAGCTTATAGTTATTTATGGCTGTTGTCATATTATTAGATATCTGTGTCTTCTTTTAAGATGTTGTTGTGTTGTATTTGTGCTGTTGTGTCACATATTTACCTGAAGCAACAAAATATATAGGGGTGTTGGGGGGGAGGGTCACATAAATTCACTTTTCTCACAAAAGTGATACTAAATGAGCTCAGAATTGTAGTGGAATAATTTTTAGCATTTTACCATTTAAAGCCATTATGCGTGGCTTTAAAGTCGTTATACGTGTCTTATTCTGTCCTTACAAGATTTATATTCTAATGATATAAATTTTTTATGTATTAAAGTGTGTTTCTTAATTTACTAAGGTATGTATGCAAGGGCATAACTTTCGGGAGGGTGGGGGGTTTCTAACCCTCCCAGTAATCAAAATCGACCAACACAAGGTCCCCAACAATCATGTGTCCCCCTAAATGATTAGAGGTGTCAACTCCCCCTATGTTCAAACCAAAGTTACGATTTTATATGTATGTAAAAGAAACTGACTCATAGCAAAAGTGCTTTTTAATTTTTTTGTAATAAATCCAAATTATGGATTTGTCCATTGCAGAGCACACACACACAGGAAATTTAGAGACACAGATGCACCTAATCACATGTTTTTGAACTATGGGAGGAAACTAGAGTATTTGGTGAAAACCTGTATGGAGACAAAGTGGACATGCATACACCACACAGTTGGGGTAGGAAATAGGTTCACAGCCCTGGAGCGGTGAGGTACCAGTAATGGTCAGTGACCCAGTGTATGTCATTTATAACTAAACCAAGTAGGGCATATTTATTATTATATGTGTGTATGTGTGTTGGCTTGAATTAGGGGTGGGCTAATAACTTAATTTTAATTTCAATTACAATTTTGGCTTCCAATGATTATCAAAACAAAATACACAAGATAAAATGATTATTTTGCTGTATTTTGTTTTGCAATGATGCTCCTATTTTGTCTAGTGTTATAAATCCAGTGCAGCACTATCCAGCCTCTTTTTTAGCCTCTTAGTTGAATCATATTCAAGTTCAAGGAAATCCACTGTTTTTAAAAGTTTTTAAAAGTTCAATAAATGCATATTTCGAAGGTGAACGAGTAATCAGGGTGAACAATTGTGATCTCAATAGTGACTAAAATAATCGTGATTTTTTCCATAATCAGGCAGCCCTAGTATGTGTATACTGTATGTAATTATGAATATGAATAAATATGAATATCCCTGAGCAACTGACTTGCACCATGTACATTTTTAGAAAAGACCGAAACCTAGCATAAATAAAACAAACACTTTCACTGCGGTGATGGTAGTTCACTTTTCTTTCTGATACAACCTGAGACACAGAGGCTAAATTCTGGGGACTAAGGCAGCCCTGTCACGGAGGTTTCCATATTCACCTCTGTCAATGCCATCCACTATCTCTTTTGTACTTGGTCTTCTGAACTCCAGCAAAAGCTGGATTGGCGTCATGTTGGGAATAACAAAGCTGAGGGTCAGTGAAGAATTTCACGGATTTATGTAAGAGTTCATGTCCTTGTGTTAACCAGAAAAGACTGAGAAGGCTGAAAAGATGCCTCAGAATATTGTAAATAAAGCTGTCTGCTTCTCCCATGTGATCACACAACAGCACCTGAGCATTTCCCCAGTCATACATTTTGCAGAATGAGCTTATTGGTACTTCATAGGAGCAAACATTAAACTTGTTCTCTTTACAATGTCTGCTGTCTCTTTCCATTATATAAATGTTTTTTTTCCCTTTCAGATAAATCATAGAACAACAGCAACACAAAGTACATTCTGTTCCCTTAAGTGCTGTTGTGTCACTGAATTCATCTGTAATTATTTGGGTTTTGTGTCAGGAGTGAAACGTGATGAAGTACTGAGAAAAAAATAGGACTTCTACAAGGACATATGCAGAGATACAGTACTGCCATTAACATTTTGGTTATTATTGCTGTTTGGGGCGGGGTTGTTTTTCGACACAAGTTTGCACAGAACATCACAGCTACGATTAGCTTTTTATGACTTCTCTACGACTGTTTCTGAAGAAATGCGAATGTGTTAGCGTGTGTTTGTACAGACAGGGCTCTGAATTGATTTTTTTTCTTGCACATGCTTTTCAAGGTCAAACAAGAAATAGGAACCATAGTGACAGCTGAAAATGTTTTAAAGTCTTAGGTTCCCTGTAAATTTCAAAGTGCAGAATTCTATAATGCATTTCACGGCTTTGTTCTGTGAATTAACATGGCTTTCACCTCGGCCACTTCACATTAAAATCCTTAACTCTAAACGATGAATCACAAAGAATCAAGAGGCTTGTAGCCAGCTGCTCTTTAATGCTATATGAGACAAATCTTTTCCAAGACTACTTTAGCCGAAAGAAATTGTCTGCATGAAATGTTATGCATGATTTTTTTCTTTCAATGCAACGTTTAGAAGTTCTTTCATTACAGTACAGCCTATGGAAGAGTACATCTTTTGTGTTCTGTGATTTACAGAAGTGACAGTTCTTTTTCGGGAAGAGCAGTAAAAGCAAGTGCAGAATAAAAAAGAGCCGCATCTGTTTTGTAACTTTTAATTAGAAAAAATAACGCTTGAAAAAAAAACATTGTTCAAAACTACAGTAAATTGAATATAGTCAATCATCATAGCACAGTACGCGAATCATTATTTCAGCACAAATGCATGTAATAATTAAAGCATTTTGAACCTCTTGAGTCAAGCCTATTTTAAGGCATAGTGATAATGATCTAGTCTTTATGCTTCAGCAGTTTGTCTGCTCAAGGTCATTACAGTACCTAATGTAGCCATCGCTGTTTGTTATTATTGTGTTATTATAATTACAATTTACGTGCAAATTTGACTTAAAGAATTGCTCGTAACCTGGGGATGGCCTGTATATGGTAGGTCTGCAAAAGGTTGTGGTATATTGTGGTATTGCTAAGTTCCAGCTAAGAACAAATTTCTTGTTTAATGGTTTATGATCAATCTGTCTATTGTGCATAATTATGTTGTATAATAACGGGTCATTCTCTTGTTTGATTAGGGCAGAATTGGTCATGCCATTTGGCTGCTTAACTCTTGGGGAGAAAAAGGATTACAACAATCCCTCAGAGGTGACTGACAAGTATGATCTGGGCCAGATCATTAGATCGTGAGTACTCTTGCATTACATCTATGATACAATCGTTTACTGATTGGTAAAGCTATCATCTGAGCTTTTTTCTATTGCTGATATATTGTATATTGCTGAGCATTGTGCTCTTGTAAAATATGCATGTGATTTAATATTTTATCTGATTTGTTTTATCTTAGGGAGGAATTCTGTGAAATTTTCAGAGCCAAAGACAGGAATACGATGAAAATGTACACTTGTAAAAAATTTATGAAAAAGGATGGAAGAAAAGTGCGGAAGGCTGCCAAGAATGAGATTTTTATTTTAAAAATGTGAGTTATTGCTTTATGGTTTTTAAGCTTACTATTAAATGTCTAATGAAATAATGTTGATGCAGTTACATGTAAGTGGGACCGCACTATGCAGACACTCTTAGAAGAACTCCATACATTAGTGTCTTCAGGATGGTATGTTACGTGTTCTTCAGTCTCATCACTTGTCTTCCTATTCACTTCCTATTTACTCAGGAATTTTACCATGCACATCAGTCTCAAAAGCACATACTGTAACTGCAAGCTTTTTTACTTAAGCATATTCTCCCATCTGCTTAAGTATGGGATTTACACACGCTTAGGCTGGATACGCACTTTGTGTAGAGGAACACTATGGGTATTCATCAATATCAAGAACGCAAAGTACATACGTGTGTTCCTGCTCACTTTCAAGAAATTCGAGTTCTAGTGAGTTTGAGAACCGAGGTACCACTGTATAATGATGTATGAGCTGTTCTCCCTGTTTCGGCGCTTTTTATTTAAAACGCTTCATTTTATTTGAAAACGTGGTGTCGTCTTATATTCGGGGTGAAGACAAAAAAAGGGATTACGAGTGTTTTGATTTACCATAATATATATTTGCTTAGGTCTTCTTGCATGAGCAGAAGCCCAAAAGCATCACGCCAGATGCGTGATAGTTGGCAACCCTAGCAATTTGCGCGTTTAGTGTGTGTCCCTGAGTGTCCTGTTAATTGTAGACTTCCCTGTCTGCGCCGCTGCTAGTATTAAACCAATAGTGGCATTTACTAAAGGACACTCCTTCATTAAAATGCCCCAAAATTATTTTTATGCTCTTTATGTGGTTCTTCTGCATCGGAAACAGTCTGAACCTTCAAGGGTTGTGGATTTTGTAATATTCACTCTCTGTCAGAAAAAATAGGTTTAACAGAAGTAACCTATGTACATATGCTCCAGTAAGAATGGGATAGGAAGATGACCAGAAAATTCCTCCCTTGTCTTAATGTCCTTCAACTGACTGACACTGAATGCATCACATGTTTCCAGGTGGATCGTGAAAATCTCTGTTTTGAACCAATATGGAGCGTGATTTGTTCCATATTTTCATACACATGCACTTCGTACACAGGGGTACACACACTAAGTTCCCCAAGAGAACTCTCTGAACAGGACACTTGCCTAATCATTCTGCATTTAATGGTGTACATGTGTGGCTTCTTAGTGACAGTGACTAGTAATCGGTTTGGGATAAATCATTGCAGCCTACGCTGTTGCATATTATCTTGTGTAGACTATTCAGTTGATTGCAAGCAATCTCAATTTTTAGGCCATGCTGCTAATCGTATCGACATTTACAGCATATCTTTCAGTTAGGCATTGCTTGTTTGCAGAATTGTTCTGAATGAAGACCGAAAAAAACTGACGTACTGTATATGGATATGTTCTTAAACACGATGTGGGTAACTCATTAGCATAACATTTCAATTTTCTATATTTTCTTATATTAGTTTGATGACACACATATTATTGCTTAAAATGTTGATTTTTGCCTTTATTGTGGTTAATCGGTTTGCGGAGTAAAACAATTGACAGTGCAAAACAATTAAAGAAATGAAGATACATCTTATAATAATTAACTGTCTATTGTGGATTACATACAATAAATCCGAAATATTTAAAAACATTTTATCTAGTTTTGTGTTATTTGATCTTAAAAACACAATGGTAGTGCTCATTTGGAGAAAATGGTTGAGGGATCATTAAATTAGAGCTCAGATGAAATAATATCCCTAATTAGGTTCACAATGTAAATAAAAGATTCCATGTTTTATGTTTTGCTTCTTATCAGAATCATTGAGGATGTAACCATCTTTTCTTGCTTAATGGATGAGTTAGATGTCTTGTATGGCTACGCCTTTGTTTTTGGGTTATGCATAGTGGGCATGATCATGCTGATGAGAAGAGAATAAACGTAACTCAAAAGCACATAACTTTTTAAGCACTTTTTTGACTTATGTGCCTGATGAGTGAATATACCCCTCAGCCCTTCATTCTGAAATAATTATGAAACCTAATGTAAAATGTGTATAGAGAGAAGCCTACGTTTAATTTGAAATGCTAAATAGTCATTTTGAATTGCTAAATGGTGGTGAGAGACAGCTATTTCTTTGCAGATAGTATACACACTGAAATAGAGTAAAATCTCACAAATAACTCACAGTAAAAAAATGCAATCATATCTTCCTACAAAACTAAAGAAAATAATAACTTGTCTGGAGCTAGACAGATTTAATGGGAGAGCTCTTCTCCTCTACTAAACAATTTCTCCGGATGTTGTTTTCTCCATATCATTTATATCCTCATAAATTTCAAGAGGATTTAAATTTTTCACTCAGACAAATTATTCTCAGCTACTAACTTTGGGTACTGCATTACCATGCTTAAGCTTCATCTATGACATCATCACTATCAGAACCAAACAAATGCAAAATCTAAAAAGGGAGGTTAGTTGCTGAATTTTTCAGTGGAAAAAAATGCCTCTTAATTTGTAAAAATGAGAAGATGTATGACATTCCAACATTTCATTAATTGTGCTATGGTTTTACTCTTGTGATTTCCGTTTTCTTGTGTAATTAACTAAAATAAACCATTACAAATATTGAGCTGTCATGGTTACTTGAAGAAACTTGGTTACTCGATTGTAAAAAAAAAAAGCTTGAATTAAAATTTGCCTTCTTGATGACTAGGCAATATTCCAGAAAGAAGACAGTGGATGAGGGTGTAACTAAAAGGAATGAACATCCTCAGTCATGTGGGATCACTTTGACATTTAAAGTGAATGAAAATGCATTTGTTGCAGAACTTAGTATTTAAGTAATCTCTCAATTCAATATATGCTTTTATTGAATAATCGTTTATATAGTACAGATGCTCCTCTACTTACAAAGTTTCAACTTAACAACTTTCAGACATATGAAAGAAGAAGACAGTAAATGCAAATTGTATTCCTTGGGCTCTCGTCCTGTCCAAAACATCAATTTTTTTTTCTGTGTGCCAATTCCTCCTAGTACGACTTCTGAACGCTACTCCCGCCGCGCAGCAGCGTAGTGTGCATCCTCCCAGCACCCTAGTACTTTGTACTTGCGTATACCCTTAAAATGATGTTGAATAAAGACTTACGAACATTTCAAGTTATGAACAGCCATTCGGAACGTAACTCATTCGTAAGTAGAGGAGCGTCTGTATATATAATATACCAATTGAAGGTTTTCATCATCTTGTGTATGCAAATATTCTGGATTCCACAGAGTTGATATTGAGCAAAAACACCAATTTGTGTCTGTTGTCACAAATCACAGCAACACTACCAATTGAATTTATAGTCTTTTGACAGATAGCAAATTATATCTGGTTATAGTTCCTTTGGGTATTTTTTTTTATTTGATTAATATCACAATACTTATTGCAAGCATTTCAAAAATACTTTCCATTATCATTCAGCCCTACATATGTATACATATAAAATAATATATACACAGTGGTTATTAATATATGGTTATTAGCTACTGTATTATGTAAAGTGATGTTGCTAAGTGATGGATGTAGCCTAGTTCATTGTAGCAGTGATTATCTTGATATGCAGGATGTGTAGAAAGTACATTAAGATAAATAATTTTGGTCAAAGTGATGATAAATATCTAATGTACCATATTTTCACAACCTGTATGAAAGTGTTTTATGGTGTATATGCATATATTTGGGAGATCAAAATGGAAAAAAAACATTTGGCGCGGGAAAAATTAAGATTACAAAAAAGTAATTAACTGATAACAATTGAAAATAGGATTAAATATCCTTGCAATAATAAAGATTTGAAATGTTAGAACCTCAAAGGAGCTCTTTTTCTAAAGCAGCATGTTTTTAGAATACTGCTTTCAGAAAAGGCTCATTCTGTCAAAGCATTATGTCAAAATACTGAAAATACGATATTGAAATATGTCATTTGGCTGGGGCTCTTCAAGTGTACGCATTTTATTTAAAAAATATTTCATTTTGCATATGTGAGCATAGAAAAAAATAAATGCTGGTGCATTTATACACATAATACAGAAGTGTGATTATTAACTTTTCAAGTTCAAAATGAGGATGCTAACTTGAATCTACTTTAATTTGTGGAATTTGGATAAAAAGTTAATACTAGTACTTTTACTGCTAAGGAAACTGCAGCATTACCACACCATTCAAGTAAACATGCTGTTGAGTGCAGATGTTGTGCCAAATGTTGGAGTGTCCTTGGTGGGTGCAGTTTTGTATCTTTACCAAAGCAATGCCACATGCGATCTGAGTTGCTCTCTTTTTTTCTGCTTTCCTCACAGGGTGAAGCATCCTAATATTCTGCAGCTGGTGGATGTCTTTGAGACCAGGAAAGAGTACTTCCTGTTTCTGGAACTGTAAGTAAGCTCTTCACTGTGCGGCTCAAAAAAAATAATAATTCTTTGCACAGTGAGCTTTGAGTTGTATGCACATTTATAGGAAACAAATCAGGAATCAGCCTGGGGGTAAAAGCAGAAAAGATATTTCTATATTAAGCTTTTTTTTATTTTTTTATAGCAATATGACTCTCGTTTGTTTTTCATAGAGCTTCAAACAAGTGTATATGTTCCACCTTAAAATTATCGTTCCAAAACTGGTTAGAACCAAATGAAATACCAGTTAATAACATTCCATGTTGGGTTGTGTGACATGACAATATGTAACTTTTGGAGGGTATAAAAATGGCTAATGATAGATGCTGTACTTTAATCTGTCACATTGGGTCTTCTCTGTATTGTCCCATCTAATCTCAAACGCTTAAATAAGAAGAATGAGAAACGTTGTCATTTTGCGACCCCAGTTAATAAATTTGCCAAGACTGTACAAGGTACATTATGTTTAACCTAACTGGAGCTAGCTAGCTACTTCCAACATTAGTTACATTGTAGCCTGTCTGTCATGGATCCGGGTGGCTCGGGTGCAACGACCTGGAATAGTGCACACAGAAAAAGTAGGACGACCCTCTTGCGGCTCAAAAGAGACAGATGGGGTTTTATTAAACAAAACAGAAAAACACTACAAACACAACAAAACCAAAAGGACCACGAGGGGTCAAAAAACTAAATGGGATAAACAATGACTACAAATCACAAATATTGGGCAGGTAAGCAGAGTACGCATTTAAAACTTAAGACAATCAATATCTCAAGACAATCAACAAACCACTAGGGAACAGAACAGAAGCAGGGACTTAAATACAGAAACCAAACTGGGTAATAAGACTAACACAGGACAGGTGAGAGTAATTAACACAGACCAGGAAAACAGGACACAGATGAAACTAATAAACTCAAAGGAACAAAACAGAGAAACTAAGAATTAACCAAGGAAACAGAAATCAACACTAGGGAATTCCAAACAGGTAAAGACACAAGCAGGGGCACAAAGAACGAAGCAAAAACCAACTACAAAATTAGACACAAGAATTAGAGAAACTCAAATGAAACACTAGGGAGCAGAATACAGAGGAGGTGGGATTCAAACACAGGACAAAAGGATACACAGACAATTGAATGCTCAATGTGTTGAGCCATGAGGCCAACAGGAACTAGGGGAAACCACAAAGACTAACATGAAGGATGGCATGACCAGCAACACCTGCTGGCCAAACGGGGAAGGGACACAGAGTGGGACCACAGGGACTGACCCTGACACCTATCTATGAAACATTGATGAAGACGATGTCTAAGATAAACATTTATGCGATACGTTGCATAATATTTACCTCCTCTGTAAATAAGCACTTTCACGCAATATCACTGCATACTATACACAAATCTGTCTGTTATTGTAAGATGGAATGATGGTCAGAAGAAGTAATCTTAATTTGTGACAAATAAAAATAATTAAAAAAAAAACTGGTACCATTATTTCAAATAAATACATTTTTTGTTCCTACCAAAATATTCATTGTTTCTAGTTTTTGTTTTCATTCCTTGAACTAGTTCAAAGACTTAGTTTTCCATAGAGTCCATTGCATGTAATAACTTGTGTTTTGAGTGTTCGCACTAAAATTAATTTACGCAATGAACACAATTTGCTTTATTCACCATTGAGCTAAAACTTTATGACAACTCCCATATGATGGGAATAATATTGATTATATGGTAAAAATGGCCTAAATCAAGGTTTGGAATATATTACACAGTAAGCTAACGTTCAGTACTTATAGTCGACATGTTGAATATAGAAGAAATGGGATCAGGGTGAAATTGATAAGAACTAAATCATCATGAGCAGGTGACTAGGCCAAAGCATATTTGAAACTGTAAGGTTTGTGGGGTGCTCATGGTCAGCTGTGGTAGGTACTGAAGGTGTTCAAAGGAAGTGGAAAACCACGATCTTGGATGCTTAGCAGCCAAGACTCAATGATGCGTGAGGGCTATCCCATCTGGTAAAAACCAACAGAAGGGCTACTGTGGTACATACTGCAGATATTTTAATAAAGGTTATGAGAGTTATCTGTCATGACACATGTATAGTTTGAGATGACAAGATTCAGGGTATGGAAATGTTCAAATATTTTAGATTTAATTTGCAAGAATAATTTACATTTTTGATTCTGAGCGGTGGTACAAGTTGTAGGTGGGAATTTTGCCTCCAATCCATATCCGTGAAGTTGGCATGTTGCATGGGTCACCAGTCCAAATACCAGGATTTCTACACAGTATGGTAAAGTACAGAATATGATTTATTGATGAAATCAATTATGTAAATTGGCCGCCAGCTCCAGAATGTGCACAGAATATTCACTGAAGACCAATGTACCAAGCAAAGGACTGGGGGTGTGTCTGTGGGGTGCAAACTTTATTAATCTCCAGCAAGAAATATTGATGTAGGGTACCTTGCAATTTACAATGCTCACAATGGGGAAATGCAAGTTTGCTTCACTTGCCATTCCCAAATGTTTTGAACACAGGACACTTATTAGGTATATGTTGGACAATGGCATTGCCATCTCGGCGCAGCCAGTGGCCAATCCTGGCAAGGGCAAGATGGGTAATTGCCTAAGGTGGAATCTTCTGGGAGGGCAGGTCTTTGGCAACCAGCGCTCCCCAAAGACTTAGAGTATTGGAATGCTGTTGAAATATTGTGAAATTGAAATAGAAAATTTAAGTAATTTAAAATTGATGGAGCAAAAACATAGACTGTCTGTGGGTCTCTGAGGACCGGATTGGGAGACACTAGTCTATGATACCGGTTGAACGGTTGAACGATACCGGTTGAATTTATTACCTGTTATCTACTTAGGGCTACCGGCAGGGAGGTGTTTGACTGGATCCTGGACCAAGGATATTACTCTGAGAAGGACACCAGCAATGTCATTCGACAAGTGATGGAGGCAGTGGCCTACCTACATTCACTGCATATTGTTCATAGAAACCTCAAGGTATGGGCAGTGTTGATGAAAGCCTTACAAATAAGTAACATTCTTGTGTGTGACTCGACACCCTTTCTGCATCATAACAGACAAAGTTTTCTGATATTTATTATTTTGGTATTTTAAATTTCACAGTGAAATGTTCACTTTTTAATGGTGACTTGCAAAAAATAATAATGTTCCATGTTTTGCCAGCTGGAGAATTTGGTATATTACAATCGTCTGAAGCACTCCAAAATTGTTATAAGTGATTTCCACTTGGCCAAGTTGGAAAATGGACTTATTAAAGAACCCTGTGGTACACCAGAGTATCTGGGTAAGACACTTTGGGAGTTTGGGTCTTATGAGAAGAGATATCTGAATGTATAT
Organism: Cyphomyrus plagiostoma; assembly: GCA_019775915.2. Lineage (NCBI taxonomy): Eukaryota > Metazoa > Chordata > Actinopteri > Osteoglossiformes > Mormyridae > Cyphomyrus > Cyphomyrus plagiostoma. The sequence goes on from JABFEA020000110.1 coordinate 26,782,159, forward strand.
AGAAAAAAAGCATTTAAAATAATATGTCTAGCAGTTTATTTGATTTTGGTTACCATAATTTTCTTTCAGCTCCAGAGGTAGTTGGAAGACAAAGATATGGAAGACCAGTTGACTGCTGGGCCATTGGTGTCATAATGTATATATTGTGAGCAGTCCTCATTATTTCTTCATTTACTGATAGTTATACCAAGTCAAAGAAGGTTATTGGCCAAATATGGTGCAGTGAGTATAAATTAAGAATAACGTGTCAGGCACAACCTCATAATTAACAAAAATTGGAAGATTCGTGTTCAGTGCAGTGGGGCTGTAACCAAAGTGCTGTACACTCCTGATACTATATCGTTATGGGGCTTTAGGACTTTAAACAGGAAAATTTAAATAGGAGTGGTGGATGGATGTATTGCCTTTTAGGAATGTGATTTTTTTTTCAGCACATTCAGTCATCATCCTTCCTCTCTGCAGACTGTCAGGAAATCCCCCATTCTATGATGAGTCTGATGATGACGACTACGAGAATCACGACAAGAACCTCTTCCGGAAGATCCTGTCTGGAGATTATGAGTTTGATTCACCATACTGGGATGACATTTCGGATTCAGGTATAGGGAAAAAAAAGAAGCCTTTATTCCAGATGAAGTCCAGATTTTGTTTTAGGTAATTAATATTTCTTGCAGCAAAGGGGTTGGTGTCCTGTCTTATGGAAGTGGACCAGGACCAGAGACTGACAGCTCAGGAAGCTATCACCCATGAATGGTACTGAGATATGTGTGGCTTGTACTTAGCTGTTTACTTGTAAAACATCCATCTTCCAACCCACTTATCCTACTGGGTTGCAGGGGGTCTGGAGCCTATCCCGGAGCACGATGCAGGGAATAACCCTGCACAGGGGGCCAGCCCATCACAAGGCACATTCACACAACCGACCACTCACACATGCACGCCTACAAGCAATTTAGGAACTCCAATCAGCCTCAGCATGTCTTTGAACTGTGGGGGGGGGGGGGGGGGAAAATGGAGGAAACCCCACGAAAAAAAAATGCAAACACCGCACACACAAAACCCAGGG
>JABFEA020000110.1:26783324-26801768 GCA_019775915.2 Cyphomyrus plagiostoma
CCCCCCCCCCCCCCCCCCCCCCCCCCCGCCCCCCGCGCCCCCCCCCCCCCCCAAACGGGAGGAAACCCCACGATAACAACATGCAAACTCCGCACACACATAACCCAGGTGGAGACTCAAACCCAGGTCCCAGAGGTGTGAGGCAACAGTGCTAACCACTGCACCACCATGCCGCCACCCACTTATAAATATGTATAATGATATTTTTGTACCTTGCATAAAATGAGAAAACTATGTTGATATACATCATTCAGGTACAGACATAGTAAACGTGAGTACTGTGTATGTGTAATCTGAAATGCACTTATCCTGTCACCATAGAGTATTTTATAAAGTAATTTTGGTAGTCATTTCCATTTTTTATAGTCATGTTTTTCTCTGTTAGGATTTCAGGAAATGCAGCATCAGACAAGAACATTAAAGATGGTGTCTGTGCACAGATTGAAAAGAATTTTGCCAAAGCCAAGTGGAAGGTAAGATCTATTTTTTACTACATTTTTGTGTTCTCTTTATTGTTCAAGACTACAAGACTATTCTTTATAGTTCTATTCTTTTTTCTTCTTGGTGTTAAACAGCACAATATGAAATCTAGTTATGTGTCAACTGATTCAGAAACATAATAGGCCCAATGGGAATCAATGCATAAAAATATCAGATGATCAGAAAATTAGAATATGCTTAGTGTTACAACTTTTAACTCCAGCTCTGTGCAGGTTTTCCTGCCACAGTGCTAAAATCAGATACAATATTCAAACAGTCATTTCAACACTGTTTTAGGCCCTGAATTAGTATGACATCTTAGGATAATGTCATTCATCTGTATCTGAACATAAGTCAGTTCTTCTTTAACATACAGTGTGCAGTGATGCACTGTTCCATTATCTGCCATTCTTATTCTGCTGTGCAGAAGGCAGTGAGGGTCACAACCCTTATGAAGAGACTCCGGGCTCCTGAACAGGCTGCTTCGGCGGCAGCCAACCCCACGGCAGAAGCCTTGACCACCCCGGTGCCCCAAAGCGGCTTGCTCACATCGCCAGCTGTGGCCCCCGGCAGCACCCCTGACAGCACAGAGACTCCCACTACCAACAAAGACACAGAGAGCAAACCTGACAGCGTCGGTGTGATAAAAGCCCCCGACTCAGCCCCCCAAGTGGGCAACTCTTCATCACTGAGTAACGGAGAGGCTCCAGCCCCAGAGCAGACATCCTCAGAGGCCAGGGATGAGCAGAATGGTTAAACATGCCCACTCTGCTCTCGCCATCCTGTATATTAGCTGGTGCCACGGTGGCTGTGTGTCTGCTTACCTCCTCACCCGCAGCTTTCGTACAGTATAGTCTTATAAAGCCTGTGTTCTCTCTTGGTTTATGGGATGGCCTATGTTAATCTCTCCAGAGAGTTTATGTGTACCTGCTTTTTCTGCTTTGTCCCTCTCTTGACGCTTGTTCCAGCCTTACTGATGCCTTTCTTGTTGAATATGGAACAGCAGCCAGCAGATGCTTGAACTATCATTGTTTCCACCAGAGTAGCTCTAGGTGGTCTGTCTTTTCTGTAATTTACCCCTCATACTTAACATCATTAGTCCTCTTTATTGTTATGGGAATTTATGTATTTCCCTGTATAAATGGGAATAGTTTATATTATCTGTTAAGGTCGCTGTTTTATATATTTTTTATTTTTTGCTTGAGAGGTAAAAAAGCATACCTGTAGTGCTCTTTTAGCTGTGTCGTACTCGGTGACTAACAATTTCATACAATAATGTAAATAAAACTGATAGATATAGAAGCAATCTAATGCACCATGTCCATCCATTCATTGCATAGTTGCTAAGTTCAAGTTACAAAAAAAATTATCAAGCAGTCCATCCCTTTAATAAGGTAAAAGTAACAAGATTCAGGGTAATCTTGCCTTTTGTGGAAGAAATGCAAGATTGTATAAATGTTAAACTTCACTCTACTCTTCTAAAATAAACAAAGAACTCCTTAAATGCTTAATTGCTGTACATAGAAAGTGTTGTAAAGGTATAGCCAAACAGAATGCAACCAAACATTTAATGTTAATTTAGTATTGTTCGCAAGCAAAATTGTGTATACTCACTACAACAAATACCATTGTCATGTTATATATTTGTTAATGTTGTTGACTGAGTTTTCCTTTGAAATGTGCATTATTAGATTAGTACGCCGTAATCACAAGACCACAAGATATATATCTATAGTATATCAATAAATATTCAGCAAAGAAAGTGTGACATTGTGTATGAGATAATGCGCCCCTACTTCATTTAATATAACATGAACTGTGCAGTGTGTATCTAGGTAAATGATGAAAATCTCGGAAATCTATATACAATATATAGATGAAATTGTATGGAATATAAACTGTGTCTGATTGTTTTCATTTTGCAATTTGCACAACATGTTAATGCACGTTATTGTATTGAGGTGGCAGGGACGAGAGCATAATATCATGGTATGCATCTCCAAACTTGATGCACATACGTCTTTTGGTCCAGACAGTGCAGGTCTCCTTTGAGCTCTTGCTTGAAGTAATCCCTTGGTTGTTCTTACAATGAAAGTTTTTCTTTTTCTCTGGTTGCTATGCACCAGATTACTGCTCTGTGAATACCAGTATTATAAGATAAAGATCCTATGTTAATTTTTTTTTTTTAATAAGAAGGAACTTGTCGTACTGCATTATCTTTATTTATTAATTTATGTATTATTGTTAATTTAATGTGATTTTATGTGTCTTATCATTTCCTTTTTAATGAATAATAGATGAGCAGAATTCACTGTTGGGAATGTCCCAGATTATACGGCTGTCATACTGGTATCAGTGGTATTATCATAGCCACGATGCTGTGATGATGTTCTTTGTAATCCCTAATATATATATTTATATATATATATATATATATTTATATATATATATGTCAAACTGCTAATTACACTCATTATTTGCCCTTGAGATGCTTTTATCCTGACTGACTTACATGGTTGTTTTCTTCATGAACATTTATGCAGCTGTGCTCACGATTATGACAGCAGTAGCCATTCTTGGATCTGACCTTGCTGTGTTTCCTTTCCACTGTATCATAGTCTCCTTTAACAGCCAGCACACTTTCCAAATAGTCATCAGTTCCAGCAATTAACTTCACAAATCTGTGTCCAGAAAACCCCTTTTTTGTGTAATTATTTAACACAAAGGTGATGTGAGTTTTCCGGGAGACATATATGAACTTTCCTTTTTTTCAGTGTTACACTAATACTAGATATTATTTCAAAACCGATACCACAACAATCACTAGTGAAAATTTAGGCATATTACTAATAACAAACTTTGGCTTATTTATATGTTCTAAAGAAATGTGATATATTGTGAGTAGAGTTATAGTACTAGATATTTTTTATATTGTATCCAAACCATATGGTTTATATTAAAAAAATGAGATTTTACTTGGGGAAAAAATATTTATCATCTGATCTTTGCTGATAGAAGTAACAATATTCTATAGTTATGAGAGCTGCAGCAATGACTGTACTTCACAGCTTTACAAAGCAATGCCTTTTTGCATACACATTCTGTGGTACAAATAATTAAATGTGTTAATTTCTTCATGCACTTACTGATGGGTTTATAATTGTATTTGTCTCTGCTCTGGGAAACCAGTAGTCTACATGTAATTCTTGTATTCTTTGAAATTTGATGTTAATAAAACACATATGTGAAAATTGTTTGATTTCAAGATCTTCTTAAGATGCCTCATAGCACATCATAACTTCTCGTCCTTTGCATCAGACAGAATAATTGACCTCTGCCAGTATTTTTGATTCAGCTGCATGTTTTTTTCTACTTCAGATTCATTTTAAATAATGCCGATTCATAGTTGTTTAAGCAATGAAAATCTTAATTATATAAATCCCACCTAAAATAATTTACTTTAAGTCAATAAAAAATGAAGTGAAAAGATAATAAAAGATAATAATAATAATAATTATTATTATTATACAGGTAGTAATAATAATGGATCTGCTCAAATTCATCAGATAAAAATAATAGAATTGTATAATATTGTGTACAAACTACGGTATACAAATAAATTCCATAAATTGTTGATGGATGGAACATTTCATCACAGATTTACTTTCTATTCCATTTATTAATGGAGGTTGTGGAAACATCTAGTTGGTCCTGCAACAAGAAACTCGTATTGATATTATAATTGTTTAGCTGTAGATTACCCAGTTTTGAACGCCTGCCTGGAGTATACTGACTTTTATAACAAAGAAAAAAATAAAAACAATAAGGATGAAGGAATGCATTTAAAAGTGTAACCTATAAAAACATAAAAGGTAGTGAATTTAGAGATTTAGAAGGTAGAACTATTTAACATAAGAAGAATTAAGACAAGCATGGAAGTATAGCAAAATTAAAGAAAAATTAAACTGCTCTCAGACCGGCCTCTGTTTTTCATTGCATGGAATCCACAAAATGTTGGAAATATTCCTTTGAGATTCTGGTGTACGCTGACATGACTGCGTCACACAATTTCTGCAGATGTGTTAGCTGCACATCCAAGCTGTGAATCTCCCATTCTACCACATCCCAATGGTGATCTACTGGATTCAGGTCCGGTGAATGGGAAGGCCACTGAAGAACACTGAACTCAGTTTTGGTACATGAAACCGGTTTGAGATGACTTTGGTTTGGTGACATGGTGCATTATCATGCTGGAAGTAACTATTAGAGGATAGGTGACTTGTAGCTGTGAAGGGGCACACAAATAGGCTGTGGCATTCAAGCGATGATCAATAGATAATAATGGGCTCAAAGCATGGCAAATAAATATTACCTACACCAACTACCACCAGCAGCCTGGACTGCTGACACAATGCAGGTTGAGTCCATGGATTCATGCTGTAGACGCCAAATTCTGACTCTACCATCTGTGTGCCTCAGCAAAAAGATTCAAGATTCAACTGACCAGGCTGCATTTTTTCCAGTCATCAACAGTCCAACATGTAACATGTATCCTTGAGTCAGGTTTGCTTTTGGATAACTATCGGAGGGTTTGACTGTGATAGCTTTCACCTGCCAGCTAGCTAGCTACTTGGTAGCTCACTAACTGAGCCACCTGTGCTGCCTATATCAGAATCAGAATGCTTTTATTATTCCAAAGGAAATCGTTTATCCATGTGTATCTATGGAACCGCCATGCTTACACAGACAAAAACATTAGGGTTTTTTGTATATTTCTGCAACTCTGGAAACTAATAAAGCAACAGTTGAACTGCATACTTTTGGGAACAATGTCTTTCATTTTTTACAATCTATCACTCAGAACCAATTAAAGTAGGGTTATTTTGAGTGCCACTCCATATTCTGCTCCTGCTGCACAGAGCAGTCCATTGGTATTAGATAGAAACACTAATCAGATAAGCTGTGGCACTTATTAAAGGAAGACATAACATCATACAGTACATTACATTAATACAATACATTACATCATATGAGGCCAGCATAATAATAATAATATCTTTATAAACCTGTTAGTAGTCCCAATACAATTTTTTTTTCCTTTCTAAATTGTCACCTAATTCTTGTACTATTACAAAATGTTTAGCTTCCAGACTGCCCTGGGAATATTATTTTTGTTTTGTGTAACTAATTAATAACTTTTGATTATGATAAATGTTAAAAGACTGGGTGGCCCAAGGGTAAACAGGAAATAATACACTGTATTTGTCAAGATCATATGTAGTTCAATAACCATTTCATCCAAATTGAAATTTACGTGTGTGAAATTTAGATGTGTATATATATATATATATATATATAGCTCAGTAAATATATATATTGACTGATTCATACAGTTGTTATCTGTAACTGTATTTCTCAAACTATGGGTCGCAGACCAACACCGGTTCGACCCATCGTCTGTTGTAAAATCCATATAATGTCTGTGATAACTAAAGGTAGTAGCACTACAAACTTAGTCCAGGATATCTGTCAGAAGCAGCTGAGTGGGAGAAGTGGGTCTGCGAGATACGAAATATAACAGCAGCACCCCAAACGCCTGCTTAAGAGATAGTAACAGTAGTGGTACCCTCTATGATAAAAAAGGGCCCCTACAGAGATAAATTACATATTTTGGGAGGTTTCACATTGCCAAAGATACCTTGCCTGTATATTCAACAAAAAAAAACCTATTTTGTGAGGGGGGGTGGGGTAGGAACTGATCTACAACACCGTATCTGATTGTGACCTAGTAAACCCCAGAGACACTAAAGTTCTGTTTTAGGGCATAACTAACACACTAACATAACACAACTGGCAAAGTGATTTCACAGTTGTTCCCTTAACCCCAGTTGCTCCAGGGACATTGTCCCTATTCTCTGCTACTCACTTATTTATTGCTTTGGACACAAATGTCTGTCAAACAAACAAACAAACAAACAATACAGACAAGCAAACACACTGCAAATATATTGCATAGACTATAAAGAAAGCTAACTGCATAGTTATCATTTCCGCCATGTTGAGTAAAAGCGGCCCACATGACATATAGATCCATAAGAGGGGATCACTGAAAAACGTGTCAGTGGCAGGACTACAGTACATTTTTAAATGCCGTGTCCATGGTTAAAAATTAAAATTCATGACAACGCCTGTCAAAATTTGCCATGGTGTTGAACGGTGGTTGGGTCAAAAGCAAATGAGAAATCACTCAGGGAAAAAAAAAACACCTTGTGGCAGAATTATGACAAAGAACAAAATGTCCAGCCAAATAATATTCCATATCATGTCAAAAGACAATAAGTGCAACCTTGCGTTCATAGTGACAAAATACAAAACACATATTCAACTAATACAGCATTTAATTTAAATGCTTCGGAAACAAAGTAGTAGAAAATAAGTCTGATTACTGTGCAGCAGACAGATCGTTGTAATAAATCTGCACTTACTCCAGAGTTCCTTTACTGCCCCCTAGAGCAATGGAGATGCTCTTTAAAAGAACACTCATATGAGTGAATTCCTGGTGAATTTATTTAGGATAAAATACAAAGTCTAAGCACTAATCATAAAACCATTCAATGTTATACAATAATATATACTTTTTAATGCTGAACTTATTAAAAGCTTATCACCAGTATTGTTCTCCAGCTGGATGGAAAACAAATACTGCTGTACGAAAGAGAGGTGTTATTTTTTGGCAATGATGACAACAGACTTTAATGTGTAAAAAAGACAATGTAACAAATCCGGAAGTGATCCTTGGCGCTATTGTAAGGTTCTTATTTTCTCATACACACATTTTTTGGGCTTACCTAGAGTCATTGTGTAACTGGATTTTATTATAATCGCCTGTTAAGTTAGGAGCATGGTTGAGGTTTGCTGAAATCTGCAACACAAATTTATCAGCAAATATTTTAATACTTTCCAGCGAGAAGAACTTTTTATGGGTCAGAACTAAAATGTGTTTAACAGTTTCTTTTACGCAAGAAGAAAGCAGTTACCTTCTTATTTAACATTGTGTTACATAGATAATCTTATTGAAAAACATTATAATGGTAGACTAAAACAACAAATAACGTTCGTAACCAGTAAACATGGTAGTAGCATTGAAACCTGAATATTTGTTAACATGTTGCTTCCCATGTTGTTTAAGTAGTTAGGTTTATGACCATTAAATGATACAAAGTGATCGATCTGATAGATAATAGTAGGGTTACAGGTTAGAATATTAAGATAAAAATCTCTTGTTTTACATTTCTGTAGTTTTCATCTTATTTTGGTCTGAATATGATGATATTTTTTCTGTGTTTGCAGCTGGGTAGCCTGTAAATATCTAAAGGGGCTGACTATTCTTTGTACCAACTGCAAACTAACAACGCAGAACATAAGTGTTATAAGTACAATGTTGCTGTAGTATAAAGTGTGTTAAGCCAATTGTTTTCAGTTGGCAATCTACACTGAACCAAATTGTGATGTGAGCACAGATACACAGAGGCATCAAAACCCTAACAGATTCAGGAGGCTCGGCACTTTTCAGAACGTGTAAAATTATAAAATTATTTAATGTAGGGGGTTAGGGGGGCCCAAGGTGACATTTTGTGAAGGGGCCCCAGGAAGTTCATAGCTACTCCTCTGCAGAGTCATGAAGATTAATCATGTGATATAACCACACATTAACTGGAATCCTATCCAAGGAGTCATTCACTCTGCTTAGTGTGTCCTGACTGGATAAGTACATATGGAAAATAAGACAATATGCACCTCTAATAATAATCCTGACTGTAGGCAAAGAATTTTCCAAACCACCATGCTAGGTGTCAGTATAATATAATTATGCATCTTTACCCTCTTCCCGTCCGCTCTTTTTTACATTTTTGCCACGCCTCTGCTTGACCTCGTGATGTAATTTCCGTTATAGTGTACGCAGTTCTGGCTGAGTGGTTTGTGCGTTGCTTGCTTTCCTCGGCGTAGTGCAGCAGCAGTCGCGGTGGGGGCTCGGAAGACGGAGGCGCCAGCTTCCTGTTTCTTGCTTTGTCAGTGGCTAGCTGTAGCGTTCGGATACGTTTGCTGCCAGTCGCTTGTGTTTGTTTATGATAAATATGTCTGAAAACAACAATTGATCTTTCAAGGGATATAATAAAAGGATAAACATCGCCTTTCCGTGCTTTTAGTAGCACAAGATACAAAGATGGACGAGATTGTCATTAGCTAAGTCCTTTTAGTACTACAACATCCATCAGCGATCTGCGACTGCAGAGGACACATTTCCGGACTTCATCTTTCATTTTTCTAACAGCAGTAGGTTGGCGGTAGAAGAAAGAAAACGGTGCGTCAATCATATATATTTTTTGTTTATCAAAAAGTCTTTAGAATATAAAATAAAAAGCTTTCAGTGCAAGCATTCAGTTGAGAGGATGTCGCTAGGTATAGCTAATAATGCAGTGCGACGACGTCTGGGCTAGCTGTAGTATCCTGCTAGCTAACACTTCATTTGTAATATTGTTAATGATGTTAGTAACTTATGAAAACATGGTTTACGGTTAGAATTATGTCTGTGGCTAGCTATTTGTCTTAGTCCACTTTTAAGGGGTGAGACACTATTTCTAAGTGTTAGCGCTGAGTTTTATATTTTAAATACAGCTAGCAACTTGTCGGACCTCGCAAAAATACCCACCACCATTTTGAAAAGAGAGTGGAAATAGATTCGCCAGGTACCCGACTTCGATGATGTTAAATTGTCTACTTAGTCAGATTGCTTGTTAGGTGGATGACTGGATGATAAGTAGGATGTAGCTGCATCTTACTAACCCAGCCAATGAAAATTCAGGTGTACGGCTTCCATTAAAATGTTGAGCAGGAACCCCAATAAGCGAAGCGTGCCGTTATACTGTTAACATTGAATCGACGTTTTAAATTGTTCAGTATTGGATTTGCAAATTTAATTCAGTTACTTTTTATTTTTTAGATACGTTATCATATAGGAGTTTTTTGAGGTGTAAACCGATATTACTCAGTCATGTGGGATGGTGCTCGACCAGGTCCACGAGGAGGACCGCCCTTACGGTAAGAAGCTGAAACATATTAATGGAAAAATATTGGCATTTCCGGGTTATAACAAATTAAATTGAGGAAAACTGCGAAGGTCATTATTAATTATATGTATATTTGCAGTGGGGATCCTCGTGGGGAAATGTTTAACCGCAGAGAATGTCCAGAATTTCGAGGGAGAGAGTCGATGCCCATGGGCCACAGGCCACCTGACCGACCACCTATAGATATGAGGCGATTTGATCGTCCATCTGAAATGAGACCTCGAGAAATGGAACCATCAGACATTCGGGGAAGAGATCCACACAGGGAATTCTTCAGACCAGGAGAAGAAGGTGATATGGGTATGAGAAAGCAATATGAAATGGAAATGAGAAACAAACTACAAGGCCCTCCAAATTTTATGGGTCCAGTTCGACACCCCTTAGACATGGGTGGAAGGGACATGAAACCACGGGGCATGAGAGAAGGGGGTGGACCATTTGTAGATAGAGACCGATTCCGTAGTGAGATGCCAGGATTCAATGAACCTCCCATGGATTCCAGGAGGCGACACCCCATGAACATTGGAGGAAGAGATGAGGGTTTTAGGGATGGTCACGAGAGGGATAGGCCTCGAATGGTCATGAAGGATGGATTTAATATGGATGTGCAACCAAGAGAGAGGGAGATGATGGACTTCGAGAGGAGAAATGCTCCTCCATTAAATCCCAGGACAAGATTTGAATCTGACATGGACTTCAGGAACCGCATGCGACCTCCAGCTGAGTTTAGGGACAGATCTCCTCAGAGGTTTGGAGAGAATGATGGGGCACCTATGGATGTTCGAGGAAGGACTGACATGCCCCCTGACTTTGGTGGCCTAAACAGATCCAAGTTTAGAGGAGGAGAAGGGAATTTCAGAGAACAACAGTTTCCGGAGCAGAGAGAAGCTGCAGTGGGGTTACGGGGAGGAGAAGGTGAACCATCTCCGGAGGAGTGGCATGGCCGAGACATGAGGGAAAGAGGTTCTTTTGTGCCACATATGAAGGGAGGTCCACCTTTTCCAAAAGGCAGAGAGAGGCTTCCTCCACCTAGGGGCAGGGAAGGTGGTCTTGCAGATCCCCCAAAATTCCCCGGAGGAGAAAGGCCACCTGTAGATTTCCCTGCCGATGGTGAAAAATCTTATGGCTTCCGTCCTCCTGGTAGAGAGGGTTTAGATTCTCAGAATTGGGAAAAGAATGCACCCCCGGAACACCAGTTTCCTGGTCGCGACTTGGCCCCATATAGTCGAAAAGGCCTGCCGGAGCCCCCGCGGCATCACTTTGACACGCCCCCCCTAAATGTTTCAAGCAGAGATAATGATAATAAGGTCTGGCCCAGGGAGCAGGACCAGTCAATAAGAGGCAGGCCTCCATACCTTAGAGGAATGGACACACAAGGAAAAAACCTTGACCCACATGGGCCAGATAATTGTGCTTCCTTTGATGGGCCAAAGGACCTGACTCCTAATCAGGGACCTGAGAGAGGGAACCTGTCTGGAGGACAGAAAGAATTTTCAGACAGTGGCAGAGATCAGGACTATAGGGACATTGATTATAGAACAGGTTCTGGTCACACATATGAATATGAGCTTGGGGAAGACCAAGGAACAGAAAACACTCCCGTAGAATCCAAATCACTCCCACCTCAGGGATTCGGTGACACTGTGTCTCAGGTAAGTTACTGTTGTTCTTATTAAAATTTTACTGATTGTTACTGAAACTCCAAAAATGAAATGGCAAATAAAAACTAAACAAAAATGTGTTCTGTATAACAGTGTATTGCTTGATTTCCCTTTTCTGACAATGTTTTTTGTTACCGTCTTGATCTTTTTATTAAAGGATCAAGATTACAGAAATGCATCAGTACAAGAGAAGGTATCCAATACCATCTCCATAACAGGGATTCCTAAAACGGCAACGATGGAGCAGGTATGCATGTACATCCCCCCCCCCACCCCCCAAAATAAAAAGGGATAAGTTGTCACTTGACCTTTAAAATCTATTTTTTTTGCTGTGAGTATTATGGTGCTTTTTCTGCATTTTCGCTGTACTGTGTCTGGGTAGATTTTAAATATCCAATAATCACAATCAGATTTATTAGTCAAGAAAGCATACACGCAGAGAATTTGACATGGTGTATTGCTTGTAGTACATACAGAACTAAAAAAGGAAACTGAAGCTAAACTAAGCTAAAACAAAAACTAAGGTAAATGGGATATTGATAGTAATAATATGTAGAGTAGTAGAAAGCCTGATGTTAATATGCTGCTCCAGTCCTTCTCCAATCACCACAAATGGACAGGAATGATACACCACAGTCTGCCATCTGCAGTCCCATCTTGTAAAACTTGTGTAACTCTTATTAAAAAAAAAAAAAAAAAAAAAAAAAGATCTCTAAATACTGGAACCTGACAATATAGAACATAAATGTTATGTGTCAGGATGTAATTCTTCTGAACTGGAAGAGGCAGACAGGCTGATGGGTTTTGTTTTCTTTCTAGATCCTTGGTGCATTTGCAGTCCGTGATGGAGTCCCCATGCAAGGCATGAAAATAAAGAATGTTGTGCCAGGTGAGACAACATTGCTAATGAAAGAGGCCTGTGATTTAAGCGACGCGATACGAAAAGAGTGTTTATGGGCGCAATCTGTGAATTGTGTTCGTGTTTTTTTTTTTTTTTTCCTTCAAAAAACAAAAATTGAGCACACTTGCTTCTCTGAACCTGGAGATGTACATTTGTTCACTTTTGTGAACATGATTGATGAAAATAAGACATTAGCAACGGGTTACGTCAACAGTAGTTGCTAGTTATGCTACCTTTTCTGACGTTCTAAGTTGGGAACTTCAACTGCAAAGGTGTTTTATGGCAAACGTTTCTTGTTGCCTTTCATTCTCAAGCATTCTTTGTGAGCAATGGTCGGATGCAATGCTTTCCCATTATCAACGGTTTCCATTGTGAAGCTCTTGAATCACTTTTTCCTCTTCAGTCTATTTCCTTTGAAATGTGTGCCAAGTTTTCTCTAACCTTTGCCTAAATAAAGTTTCAGCCAGCTATACTTTATAAAGTGTGCTTTTGTCAGATATGTCAAAACCGTATTTGAGCTAATGGTTTTGGCGCTGACCGGTTCGTTGTTCAACTTTCCTTCATATTGGTTGAGTACTCCTGGTCCTTCATAGCCCAACTGTGGTAATCATCTTCTCTAAATATTTCAGGGAAGTATCTTCTGTCTTTAGCATTGGTTTAGTCTCATTCAGTCATCACTGATATGAAGTAATACTGGAAATCAAAGTCAAGCTTTAAATCAGAAGGTGGAAGCATCTTGCTGGTTCAAAGGTTTTAATCATTGATAGTTGATATTAAAGGAACATGGTGTAACTGGATTTGATATATTGTTTGCAAACTTGTCTTCTTTAATCAACCGTTTCGTGTAGACTGCTTCTCTTGGGTACAATTCTTGAACCCATGTGCATCATGCTTTGGTAGAAGTGGCTACAGGAAGCCTAGATGTGTGTCCTCATACCTCACTTACCATAGGTCGGGAGGGGAGAAGGATTCAGATACATTTTGTATGTTTTTAACCTCTATGCACCAAACAAGACTACTGAGTACTTAAATGTGGCATAAGTTTTACGCCGTTGGTCTTGCATATATGTCAAAAATGACTGTCATCTTTGTTTCAACTTGTGGACCTTTTTTCTGTGTTAGAAGTCGCAATTCTGAGGCTTGTAATAAATTATGTGTGTCTATTTGATATACTAATTAAAATTCCTTTTCCATGTAAGGGAATAAATGCTTTAAATATGAGTGATGAGTTAATGAGTGATTGAAATGAGGAGAAACCATGAATCTATGTAGTTTTATTTTGTATTTTTGTTGTTGTGGTAGAATTATGCAATATGGTGTCATAATATGCAAAATACATGTAAGTTCTGTGCTTTGGGCCTTTTCCACCTGTTAAAATGGGGTGATATTCTAAAAATCACGGTATTAGGTTAGATTTTTGATCATTTATTTTTTTTTAGGCTTGAATATTTGAGAAATGTTAGTTGCTTTTAGGTATGTTACTTGTTCAGTAACCTTTGTGATGGGCATTAGGATCATGGTTTGACTGGTATAGAGTGCCAGTACAGTGTGTACTTTGATACAGTGTGTGTTTTTTGTTTTTGGCACCTTTTAATGAAAGAGGTATAGCATCTAAAAAGTTGTCATTAGTAGGTTAGAGTATACACTAAAAGATTTCCCTGGTTTGTTTGTATTTATAAGACTATGCAGAGTTTGTTCATTTGTTTTTGTTCGTTCTTTTCAGAGAGGAAGGAAATATTTTCAATTCTGACAGGTCCAGGGGAATGAAGTAGATGGATTTATCTTAAGGAGGATTATACATTTTTTTTTTTTCCTTCGCTAACTGTCAGCCAAACCTAGCTACTGTTCCCCAGACGTTAAAACGCACTTCATTTGCATTGATTCTCACCTATAAGATACTTTTCACATGTATTGTATTTTTATTTATTTATTTATTTTGCTTGAAAAGTGTTATCCTGACCGGAATTGACTAACACAGATCCATCTATTTTAAATGCTGTCCCCAGGTTACAGCTACGATACGGCCTATGTGGAGTTTTTAAACCTCGAGGATGCAGTCCACTTCATGGAGTCCAACCAGGTGGCCCTTCCTCGTCGCTCTACAACTGCTGTCTCACCGGGCAGGACGAAAGGCCTGGGCTGGGAGTGGCGTGTGGGGTTGAGGGTTGGAAGGGCGGTGGGCGGGCTGGGAGTGTTTGGTCCTGTCCATGTAAGGGAACTGGTTTGGCTGGGGGTGGTTGGGGAGAGCAAAAGTACTGGTTGAGCTTGTGATGGGCTGATATATACAAGACAAAAGATATACGGGTGGATTTGCAGAATGGTACTCGGTGTTGAGGTTCTCAGTTTCTCCCTAGAGGAGTAGTTAGATGCCAGAGGGGAAATGAAATGGTGGAAGTATTCGGTGGAAGTTTTTGACATGAAGTAGTGGTGCTTTGATGAAGATAGGCATCTAAACAGGTTGCTATAAGTCTTTGGAGCTGTGAGCAGCAAGTTTTTTGTTTTTTTTGTTTTTGTTTGTTGCCTTGATTAGGTTATGAAATTGCATTCCATGAAAGTGATGGATGCTTATGAGAAACCTTTTGAAGGGAGTAGGGTGCAAACTGCAGATATTTATACATTGCACTGAGAATTAGAACATGTTTTGTGATATGTGGGATGGTTTGGGCTGCTATAACACGTGATCTCTTGTATGACTTGCTGGAATTTTCATGCTCCTGGCCTGTCTCCATTCCATTGTTATCACATGGGCATTATCAGTTATTTTCTTTTAACCTGTATGAATATATAACCCTGGATGCATAAATTCTTTTGTTTCGGATGACAAATTTATGCTTTTGGAATTAAGCTGCTTGTCTCATCGTTATGGCTTTAAAAGAAGAAACATCTGGCAGTATTGGTGGATACTAACAGTTACACCTAAAAACAGCAATATTTGTAAGCTGAGGTATTGAAAGATGCTGTATTGGTAAAGACGGAAAACTGTATCAGGTCAAAATCACGATCATGGCAGAGTTGTCGGTTGCTCTGTGTCCGGGTAGCACTGGTCATTTTCAGAGCATTGTACCGTTTGCTTGCACATTTGAATCTGGGTAAATCTTTTGCTGATGTCAGATGTCTACATTAATATACAAGTTATAGGAATTATAAAAATTGCACTCTGTATCCTACGAAAATTGTGTGACGCGCACACTGTGTCTCGCTTGGCTTCTGTTTCAAGTTGATGTTTGGATTGTTTCCAAGCACTTTGTTAAAACCCGTGGATTGTTTCTACTATCAAATCTTTCCAGTCACCATCTGTACACAACAAGCCAAGTACTGCCTCTTTCCTGTGAAAACTTGAAACATCCCTGGTGCCTTTCTTTTACACGTTCTTCATGTGTCAGATTTTTCACCTAAACACCTATCGCTGTACCTGCTTTGGTGACATTCAGCAAGTTCCTCCAGGATTTTCTTCAAGCCTTTGTGCTTTGTCACTCGTAGCTCTCTGGCAGCGTCACCCTTTGCGTTATCCTCTTGACACCTGAACCATGACTTTTATTCTTCCTTGGTCCCATTGACTGTTTCAAATAGTCAAGCTTTTTACCTTCTTCAGAGGATTTTGGAGGGACTTCAATTTTGCAGTTACGGCTCATCTGAACATTTTACAGTTCTTATTTTTGGTTCGGGTTAAGTATTCATCTTTGCAGTTCTGCCTCAGTTTTCTTGGACTTCTCTCCTTTGATTTGTTTTCATCTGTCCTGTGAGGCACTGGGATCTTCTCCACGGTTACCTTTCTGGTTTTTTTTTTTTTTTTTAATATATATAACTATATATTTGGGTGTCTAACTGTTTGCCAGCTAAGTCCTTGTGGGGACCCTAATACAGTTTTTCTTCTCCGTATTTCCCTTTGACGTATTAGTATACGATTCCAGTTTAGAGGTGGTGTGTCTGATCTGCTCATCCCGAGTGGAAATATGCGCGTGTCATCAATTGCTGTGGAAATTTACTTTCCCTGAACTTAAACTAAACATGGATGTCTTGCTACCACAGGTTGTTTGTCAGAGCTGCTGTTTGACCAGGATCTTGCCGAAGTATTGGCACCGGGGTGGGTGGGGTTTATGACAGTTTTCCTGAAAACAAGGCTTTGTGCCCCAACCTGGAGGGGGGTCCTCACTTGTATGATACATGTGACTCTAACCTCCCTGCCACAGGTCTGAACCTTTGTATGGCGGCATCCAGGATTGGTATAGCGCTATTAGGCTAATGAATTTGATTTTTCCCTGGTCTTGTCTTGACCGTCATACTGTTAATTTTTGACACTGGCATTCCAGCCTTAAAAACTCTATGGCAGCTCAGGTAAAATCCATGGGTGAAGTAACTTTGGTAACTGCATGGCCCAGGGGTCTTCATTGATTTTTGGAGAACCCCATGGCAAATAATGAATGAAAGTCAACTTTTAGGAAGTCTCAATGGTTGAAATTTGCTGTGTTCTGCGCAAAGCAATTGGAGAAATATGGTTTGACTTCGGTATTTCAGAACACGCTTGTTCTGTTCATCCTGTTTAAAATGCTTTGCAACTGGGCTGTTCCTGACTTGCTATCTTATCACACTGGACGGCTCTCGGGGGCAGGGGGTTTGCATGGGTAGGCTTATATCTCACAATATCAACTTTTGATTTCTCTGAAACAGGATCCAGCTCACATGCCTGAACATGTGCCGTTTTGCTAATAGCCTTTGTTTTTGTCGCACTCAGCTAAAGGAAAATACAACAGTGACAAAGAGGGTGACCCATTTATCACTGATTTCAGTCAATAGCCATTTTTGGCCTCAACATACGTTTACGCATAAGTGTAGTAGCTTTTAGTTGCAACTTCTGTGGAATTCAGATTGTATACTTTTTACTCTGGGGTTGCAACAAAGATGAAATGACCACACCAAAAAAAAAAAAAAACACTGGTTTCTGGTTGATGAGTGACCAGCATTTACTCATGCCTGTCCCCCGACAAAATGTAGATTTCCCAGCAGAGAAAACAAGCACGAAACAATACGTGCTGGATGCAGACATTCAGGTCATTGAGACTTTCATGCCATCCAGAGCGAAGGGGCGGACATAATCCTTCTCGTTCTTTTCAGGGAGCCCTGAAGGTTGGCACTAAGACAGCACTGATGAGATATATACAGCCTGAGGGAACCAGCATAGCGCCATCTGTAAGTCAGATACCTTATTAAGAAATGCACAGCACCTGCAGAAGTATGGATAATTGTTTTGTAAATTGTGTAAAATTTGATCCACTGGAGTGGCATTAGATAAATCTGAGATTAATCGACTGTCTGGTGCTTATTTGGTCAGGTACTTTGTTACGTGCTAAATTTTGAAAGAAATTGATGCCGCCAGAAATGTGTCCCTAACTGACATTGCTGGCAAATTTGTATACCCATAATGCATCAGCCTGCAAGGCAGAAGGATGCACAGCCGCTGGAGCCTCCCCTTACTGGACCACCTCCAATAAATATGGAGCTTCCAGAGATGGCCAGCGAGGACGGCCAAGGTCCCAAGCTGAGGAATGAGGCGATGGCTCCAGGCCAGTGGCAGCGCAGCTCCAGTCTCACCCCGGAGGCCTGGCAGCAGCAGGTGGATCTGCAGCAGCAGAAGCAGCAGAAGCAGGCAGAGTCCCTGGTGACCAGGAACCTGAGACCTCCACTTCATCCCATGGACCCCATCTTCAAAGAAAGCAAGAGTACGGGAGCTCGGGCCCACAGTGAAATCTCATTCTGACGCATTGTTTATTGCATATACTGCATGAGAAAGGTCAGTTGTGTTTTTTGAAAACTAAGCATGAAGACCAAAGTAAGTCATTTTATAGCAGGAAAAGACTAGGAGACTGCAGACGAGCAGTAGCTGCTCGGACTGACGCAGAGGGGAACCAGTGTTAGAGATCATGCCACCTTTTTCTCGTGTATTTATAGCCATGATCATTAAGAATGTGAAGCCCACCACCACAGTAGAAACCATTCTGAAAGCCCTGGACCCCTATGCCTACCTGGATGAGAGGAATGTACGACTGGTCAAGGGGAAGCCCTTGGGCACTAAGTGCTTCTGCTTTGTAGACATGGACTCGAATGAGGTATGATCATTTAAAGTCCCATTCAGCCGATGGCTGTTCTTTATGGTGTTTCCCCTACTTCTACTCATTGGGCTTAAATTGGGCTCATTGGGCTTTACATCTTGCACTGGCTACATTTTGCACATTTAATATTGCACATAATTATTGCACTACACTGCACATACCCACTA
>JABFEA020000110.1:26807667-26843233 GCA_019775915.2 Cyphomyrus plagiostoma
GCACCATGTCACAAAGCTCGAATCATTTCAAATTGGTTTCCTGAACATGACAATGAGTTCACTGTACTAAAATGGCCACCACAGTCACCAGATCTCAACCCAATAGAGCATATTTGGGATGTGGTGGAACGGGAGCTTCGTGCCCTGGATGTGCATCCCACAAGTCTCCATCAACTGCAAGATGCTATCCTATCAGTATGGGCCAACATTTCTAAAGAATGCTTTCAGTACCTTGTTGAATCAATGCCACATAGAATTAAGGCAGTTCTGAAGGTGAAAAGGGGTCAAACACCGTATTAGTATGGTGTTCCTAATAATCCTTTAGGTGAGTGTATATTTAGACAGTAGAAGTTCGAGTTCTGAGGTACCACTGTACCTGGGAGAACTGAAAACAAGGCCTGGATTTGAAGAGCCTTGCACTAAAGATTAATGCCGATTGTATTTTTTTTTTGTAATGCAGAAAAACAGATATTGCAATATCCGTATTTCCATATGTCAAATTTTGTGATAAGATTAGAATACATAAGTAATTGGCAAGAACATTTACTA
Organism: Cyphomyrus plagiostoma; assembly: GCA_019775915.2. Classification (NCBI taxonomy): domain Eukaryota; kingdom Metazoa; phylum Chordata; class Actinopteri; order Osteoglossiformes; family Mormyridae; genus Cyphomyrus; species Cyphomyrus plagiostoma. The sequence continues at coordinate 26,808,217 of JABFEA020000110.1, forward strand.
TGCAGACACATGCACACTAGTATCAAAGCTAACTACTTAACAGCTCTACATGTATGTATTATCTTCCTCACTTATACACTGGCTCAGCTGATTTTTTTTAAAGCATTAAAATTATCAGTCAGTTCTTGATATAATTATGTGCTGATGTTAACGCTTCATTAGAGAGACTCCCTGCCCGAATTTGGCCTGTACTTTATATGGGTTCTGATTATGGTTTGCTTCTTGGAAATAGACACCTACCGGTGGAAACTGCCAGACAAATTGGGGATGTCTCAGTCAGCCAGCTTTCTGAGCTGGGTGGCATAATGGACCCCCGAAAGTGTTACATCTTTTTGTGGGTAAACAGAGACAAACTTAAAAACTGAGTTTGCCCAGTTTACAAATACGGCTAAGAAAGTATCAGGAAGCTGGAAGACAGCACTACTGTGGCTGCACTGCATCATGCGGGTGGAGTGATTTACTTGGCTAGCTGGGTCACTGGAACCCATTATGGGCTGTAAGTGGCACTGTGGCCGTCATTCTGTCTGCCTATAGCGTTGTGCTCTGCAAGATGTGCCCCAGCAGGCCTCAAGCTGAAGAGGGAGCTTCACGTGCCAACAGGACCAAGGCCCAGGCTCAAGAGGAGCGTATAACGTGCATGGTAAAGGGTGAGAGTTTTAGAAAGAGCAGAGGGTGTAGGTGTTTAGGCAGAAAAGGTGAAAGTTGGACAGTCTTTAGGAGCAGACCACTTGAGTACTCAAGTGGTTCTCTGATATACAAGGTCCACACACTTTGACTGTTGATGGGTAATGGGTGTCTTCGGAGAAGCCTGTTCTAAAGATCTATAACAAGCTGTTCAGCCCTGTTTGAAATGTGACCCACACATATCATTATTTTGTTATGAAAAATGCTGTCCCTCAATTAACAAAAGGAAAAATTAACAGATAAAGCAAGAAGCTGTACTCTTCAGGGAAACCTTTTATCCCAAATCATGTGAACCAAACAGTACCGTGAAATGAAGTGGAAGCAGAATGTGTCCTAGACTGAGGACAATCAGGTACGGCAAGTTTGCAGAAGTGTTTCAGGAGTTACATTTGAGTCTTATTCCATAATACCGATGAAAATCATAACATTACTAATATATAGTTCCGTACAGTTTAATTATCAAACAATCCCAACTATTCTGAATTCTGGGGCTAGGATCTAGTTCCTCAAAAGTATTCTCATTCTCTTCAAAAGGTTATGGTCACCAGGAAAGTTTCTGTTATGATTGCTGCCTTTACAAGAAATTGCAGAAGTATTGGTCATTTTATCATGTATAGCTCCAGTCATTTGACAAAATGCCGAAAAAAGTTCAGACTATAAGAAATTCAGGTAGAAGAATGAACACATTTTGGATTTATGCGATTAAACGAAGAATGCAGCTGACATTTGTTTTGTTGGTTGGTAGATTCATCACATTTATAGTTTTTGGGCTTTCTTGGTGTGATGTTACTGTAATTCCCAACATTTTCATTAGGTGGCAGCAGAGCATAGTTTTTAAAAAATAAGATACACGATGAATTTCACTGAGGGAATGTAAAATCCACCCATCCATCTGGAAGCACAAGGTACAGGGCAGGGGACACCATGGAGAGGATGCCAGTACATTGCAGAGCCAAAATCCATTAGCGCTAAAACCATTTTGCCTTAAATTGGGATATTTTTACAGGGTGCTCTAAAAGCACATTTAATTCCTTTTATTGCATGCAGTTGGTCTGCCATAATCATTGCTGAAAGAAGCTAAAGAATATTTGTTACTAAAAAGAAAATAATTTTATTTACATTTTGAGCAATGTAGAATTGCTTCCAGTTCAGACCTTTGCATTATATGTACCCTGTTATCCAGGGTATGGACATTAGGGCGGAGTCAAGTGACAGACCCTCTTGATTAACCTGAAGTACTTTATTATAATTTAATACATTTGCTTTGGTTCTCACCCACAACAGACCAGCTCAAACAACCAGTCCTTCTAAATCTTTTTGCAGACCTAACATCTATATTCATCTGTTAAAGGTAAAACAACTTTTTGCTTTTGTGTCTCCTCAAATTTGTTAAACCTCATCCTTCTTCTATCCTCCTGTTACTGAATACCTTGTTCAGTGTGTTTTGCTGTATTATATTCACTATACTGGCAAGTATTGAAAGACATTAAGGTTTGGACAAGGAACACAATGTCACCTGTGTGTATTATACATTATTCCACCATTTCGTTCACTCACTTTAGTACTTCACATTGCTGTTGTAGGTGTTTTGTGTATGTTATTCCATTGTAAGCCCATATTTGATACGCATACTTTGTCCTGCTCAATAAACGTGTGGCTCTAACCATTACTAGAGGTGACCTCATCCCGTTTCATATTAAGTTCCGTGCTTTGTTAAATCAATTGATGCCTGCTGAAGTCAGGTTGATGAGATTAATTAACTACTTACGGGAAAAAAGGAATCTCCTTAAGCTCGCGAGGCTGATACCATGCTTGTGGTAATCCTCTTGCCTTTGTCTTCTGTTCATCAGACATTTAATCCCTTCTAACGCTTAGGCTTTTTTGTATAGTTTGCTCCTAGTCACTTTGCAGGTATGAGATGACCTCACCCTCCCAAAAGAACTACCTCACACTGTTTGGGAAATAGAAGATTACCTGAGTTTAGTATAATTTACAAATCTCCTCTCAGAGCCTGACAGGGGCAGGAAACTAAATAACAATAGTGCATCTACTGCTAGGGTGTTGAGAGGATTAGGGTTTTAGGAGCTGGGTGTTAAGGCTGTAGGTACTGTAGACCCCAGTTGTAGTGCTGTGAAGATTGGAAGCTTCATCATGGATATTTCATACTGCTACTGATTTTTATTGACATGACTAATTTAATTTTTCAAGATGTTTGTCATTCTGGGTTCCTGTCTAGGATATATCCTGGCATTGTGCTCTAGGCAACGTGGGATAGGCTCCACCCCATGACCCTAACCAGGATGGATAGATGGATGGATGAGGATCTCTGGTAGCATGTTTGGTTTAACCAAGTTTTTACTTTTATTGAAATTTTGAGGTACTTCAATTTTGTTATGGTCGCTGTAATTTCTTGGTTCTCTTCTCTACTCTCTATCCTCAACTTCCTGCCAAATAATGTGGCTGAGAAACTATGGTGTATGTGTGATTTAACAAAAGACAATGAGTGGTGCCTTTAAGTCTCCGCAAAGTGGGCTCTTCAGAATCTCCTGCGACTTGGCTTTAAATCAAGTGAACAAAGTGCAGAAATATATATCTTAAAAATCTATTCCTCTAATAATGGCATACCAGGGCGCTCAATGGTTTCAGTGTCGAGCATCTCAGAGCAGAACAGCGACCCAGCTGGAAAAGCACGAGCCCCTTGGATAAAGGCCTGACCCGTTAAGAACTATTAATGGGTATAATTCACTTAACACAGCCCCTCTATGTGCAGCTCTTGGGGATTTTGGTTTGGAGCTGGCTGGACAGACTAGTGCCTGCCACAGAGAGCCTGTGATCTTGGCAGGAGCTTCCCCGCCAAGGTGACAGACTGTTGGCACTCAAGGGCACGGGCTGGGCCTCCTGTTTGGGGGGGCCACACCCACTGCCAGGCACCCAGTTTGTTTTATAGGGTGCTGATTTGGGGGACCTGCGATGCACTGTATCGCTATATTACTCACCAGCAATGCATTATTAAGATAATTAATGCTTGGCCTCTTTTTAACATTTATATGAATTAATACATTTCATCAGATGTGTTTGTCTACTAACATGAATGTTAAATGTGCATTATTAGGATGTTTTCATTTAAATTCTATTACGGATTTCTGCATAATATCAAACTGAGCTTGTGTAGTGCAAAAAGAGGAATTCTGTCATGGAGTTGAAAAATGACTTAACTTCTGCCCCTAGGTGCAGCCCGTGGATATATCATGGTGCTGTGTTTTCATTCCATCCCAGAGGACATACTGCCGCTTCTATCTGTCTAATGCTACTAAGCTGTAAGGTCACCCCTTCATGGCTGCAAACTGAGCGCTCATATTCCCTGCTAATCATCCCCCCTTTTCTCTAGCATGGGTTTTGGATAGAGAGGGAGCGAGACATTTAAATTTACGAGTTGTCAGCAGCACCAGGGTTCTAAGTTAATGCACTTAAATCCAGAAATATGTTTCCCCCTTTTATTCTGCTATGGTGAGATTCTTGGGTCTCTTCCCTTTGCGTTTCCTTTGGGTGTAACTGGTATGTCTGTTACTACCTCCTTTAAAGCTTCCATATAAGCCACTCTTGCTGACTTGCTTAGGCAGGAACAAGGTTAAAACACTGATAAATTTTCCAGGGCAGAGACCGGAATAGTGGAAGAGCTGTCGCTTACTTTTTTGTTTATGGAGGTGAATAGACTGTAAGCTTTTCTGTCAGACACATCAGGTAGATATAGTGAAGATGTAAGCCTGTACCAGAGCTTATTGGTGGTATTGCATCCCTGTACACTTAAACTGGCCTTTAGGTTGTCATAGTGATAAGGTAAAACCACCTCTTTTCTTAATGCAATGTCTACTATTCAGATTTGGCTAGTCACCTGTTTGAGTGACAGCCATTAAAACATCTACATATCTCTTTTGGGGATGGTAAGCGTGTCAGTCAAGGCCAAACATAATGGGACTCGGGACTGGTATTCAGAATGGTGTTTTCTACAGGGAGGTGGAGATCCACGTAGAATGATTAATTTCATAACTAGGGGGGCTCCTACTTAAATGGAATAACTGGAATGAAGGCTCAGAAACTAATTATTAGGGGAGAAAGGGAAAACACTTGATTAAAGCTCTGAGAATGAAAAAAACACTGATGTTCACCCTCTTTTCATGCAGTATCTCAATCAGTCATTAGATCGAAAGGTCATATCTGTTTGTCTGCATAGGAAATGTTCTTGCAAATGACTTATGTATTCTAATTTTATCACAAAATTTGACATTGAGTTAAATTCATGAATCCCCGTGATTAGAGGAACACAAACCCTAAATGCAACCCTTGTGCGACTGGAAGTTTTGCTTATGATATATTATTTAAACCTTGCTACAGGTACATTGAATGTGGCATTAAATACATAAATACATACATTTTATATTAAGCCTACATCTAGTCATGTTGCTTGATAGCTAAGTTGTGCCGTTCTGTAGAGGGCAGCATGGTAGTGAGTGGTGCCGCCTCTCACCTCAGGGTTGGGGTGTGTTTCCCTTCACCGCTGAGTGTTTAGAGCGTTTTCTCACCACGTGACATAATCTGGTTACGTCTCTCAGTCAAAAAAATGTATGATTTTGTAAATTGGTGTCGCTAATTTCTCCAAAGTGTTTTGGGTATATGTCCTGTGATGGACTACCATCGCATCCACGGTGCCACCTGCCTTGTAATAATATTAAATAAGAATTGATTATAAAGCTAATGATTTTATAGCATAGCTGACATGCCCTGTTGTAGAGACAATGTAACCATGAGATTTATATCAAAGCTTGTTGACTTTCTTAAATTTCATATATTTCAATAAATTCTTGTAGAGTTTTAGTTACTTGTTTTGACTTGATATTAATCTGTTTAATGTGTGACTTATTATTTCTAATTCTTTTTCTATTCAGCTCATCATGGCATAATCTATTATCCCTTTTAGAAGAACATCACTTATATTGGCCCTTGGGAACTGCATAGGCAACATCAGCTGAAAGTAATAATGACGTTTCTGAATGAAGACACAAAGTATAATAATGAAAAGGTCACCATTCAATATATTGACTATACTTTTCAAAGTCTTTGAAGGTCAGTGTGGAGTTTTGCAGTCACAGATGGGACCAAATTAAAGTAGTCTAGAGACATTTCATCTGATAGGATGATATGAGACAGAACTAAGGGAATCACACTTAAATTACTTGTCAAGTCAGCCATCAAATATTGAGATGTTCTGGTAGGGTCAGAATGCAACACGTGTATGAATGATTTTCAAAAGTGATGGTGTGCAGGGTATTTTTTTCTTTTTATTGGCTTTCTTTTTTATTATTTTTCTTAAATGTGCTTATTGAAGGATGGTCAGGGTACATTGTTAGTTAAAATATGAACATGTGTGTGGATGAGAAGATGGATATACAGACTCTATGGTTATTTAAAAAGTACAGTGGAAGAACTGGCACGGAAGTTATATAGTCACTTTATTCTAGCAGTTGTGCAGTGCTTGCAAAAGGCAGTTCCGTAAGAAAACCACAGCTTAAATCCCTTTGTATTCCCTCAATGGCATAATTGTTTGCCGGAGGCCATTGATAATTAGGCTTGCATGATTCATTTTATGCATCCCTTATTCTCTGTCATTAATCAGAGTACACTGGAGAAATATGTATCACTTGTGCATTTCTTGGTTTGGCTGTGTTCTTAGCTTTCGTTGTCTTCCTGTGGCGTTAATAGCTATAGACATTGCCAAGCACCTTGTCCTAAGGTGCATGTTTTCTGTCTGTGTAACCCACAAACTTCATATGGGTAAATGAATGTAATGAATGTGTTTCCCTTAAGGACAGGTGCCAGATTATGAAGTCACAGTAAATTTCAAGCCCCATTATATAGCTGTGTAAACTCGGGTTTAAAAATATCTGCCTTTCAAATTTTGCCAGCCAGACATCGTCGCAGGTTTAGGATGGTTTGCATGAGGATGTTAAGTGTCTCCAGTAACCATGTAAAAGGTATGTGGAAACGCTACAATACGCGTTTTAAATAAAATAGTCTTTGGATTTCAGACTAGATAAACAAAATGCACAGTATAAATAGCAATAAATCAAGGTTCCATATCTCGTAATAATTGAGAAATAATATAATCAAAAGTAATCTTTTGAAACTCTCAAATAAATTGCATGTTATCTAATATTATTGAGGGACAGAACGGCATGTAAATTCTATTAGGATTTAAGGTTATTCTAAATGCTTAATATTCTTCTATCAGACTTTTTCTTTGCAGTTCTCACTCGAACAAATGTAGAGTTTCTGGCCACAGTAGACCTCTGAAGACCCAATAATGATTTTGAATGGAGGCGGAGGGGTAGCCAGCGTCTGGCAGCAGTTGTAGCATGTCAGTCCAAGCTGTTTTTTAGGAGATTAGAGTCTTGAATGGGGGGTGGGGGGGGTGACATCATGGCTTTTGGCTTGGGAGTAGATGTGATAAATCACAGCAGAAACGGCCCAGAATAAGAACGAGACCCAAGAAGTGCAAGGATAGAGGGGGGGAGGTTGTTTGGGTTCCTCACAGCACAGAGGACACGCAAACGTGCAGACAAGGGAAGTCGCTGCTGGCGGTGGGTGGTGCAGCAATGTCTGTTCTCAGAAAAACACATCTCTGCTACATCCGTTCTAACCTTTTCTCCCAAAAAAATAGTTCTGAATGGTCACATTAGCCCTTGTATTATCTGGGTTCTTGAACAAACTGATTTGCTTCATCTTTAGGAAGAGTAGGCATGATTTCATCACAGCAGCTGGAAGCGTTTGCTCGTACTGCTCCTCCTTTCTGAAGCAGATCTGGGCCATTTCTGATGCCACCGATTGTTCACATTACGTTCAGAAAGTGTTTTATATTCACCCAATTGCTTAACTTGTTTTTTTTTAATATAATGACATTCAGTGGAATTACCTGCATCATTTACCTAGAAATAGGAGGCATTAAAATATAATTGGCTTTAACTGCTTAAGAACACGAGTGAAAACTTTACTGGCTTTCCAGTAGATTCGAGAAATCAGTGGACAATGAGATGTAATTTCACGCCACAAGTAATTTTCACTTAAGTAGCTTGATTTTAGTGTCACCATTCTTTACTTATTCGCCGACACTGCAGGAAAAATGCTTAAGACTGAAGGCAAAAATATAGTAGAGAAACAGCATAAATGTTTTTGATATGTATGATAAAGTCCATATGTTTTCCTTGCAGGCAAACGTAGTTTCCCTTGAATTTCTTTTACTGTGCTTATTGAGCAAAACAGAAGACAGTGGTGTGTTTGGAATAAATGAAAATGGTTTCAAGCTTGCGTACCAGGAAGTCCCTATTCCTAACTATTATTCCTAGAAAATTTCCAAGTTTGTTTAAAAAATGTAAACCTGTAAAAATATGTCAAGCTGAGCGTTTCTCTTCAATACGTTGGATAAAAGCAGTTGTAAAGCAGTTTGGTCAGCTGTAGAAAGTCTGGAAAATACTTACCTGTCACTTGCAAATGCAGGTTTGATGCTTTATTTTCAATGACTCAAATCAATAGAAAAGCACACAATACAGATTAGTCCAATGTCTTAAGAGACTTGATGTATGCATTATTTAATAAAATGTGTCCCATTAGTCATATGTGCTATTGCATTTTTAAAATGAAATTTACAATTTGAAATAGAGACTTTCTGTATAACATTAACCCTTCAGCATGCCCAAAAGTGTAGGAGAGTGTTTTATACTGGGGGAAATATATGCCCCCCCCCCCCCGACTCCTATACCCTTGAGCATCCATATCATTGTTATAAACTGGAATTACATTGAGTCTGTGTCTTCTGTCATGAAAGTTAGGATTGCATAGTGTTCAATGTTTGCTTTCACAGTGTTAAAGTCTGTTCACATTAGGCTGCCCTGGAGGCATAGAATGTAGCAGGACAGACAGCAGGCAGCATTCTGCCATCAATTCTAATACACTCAAGGCAAAGCAAATGTCTATATACTGACGCAGTTCATTTTTAGAGTGAATGATGTAAAGTAACTGGCATATGAACCTATTATTAATTAAAATCTGTCCTAGGCTGCTCAAACCATCAGATATTAATACTGAAGATTGGTTTCAATGCCATTTAAAGTGTTGTGAAAAGTGATGAATAAAGATGAACCCATTTACTGCTCAACAATACTGTGTTTCAGGTGTTGGTTGGACATTTGCCAAATGCACTAGCTTAGTTAATGGATTACCTCATCTGGTACTTGCTTCCAAAGGTAAAATGAAAGTAGCATTTAAAGCACTGAATGTGTGCAGTAAATATGTGCAACTTCCTTAAACGGGGGTATAGGTCCTGAAGAGAAAATGTTTAACTTATTTTTGCAATGGCTTGGAGAGTGTTGGTATTTTGCTGCATTTAATTTATTTGAAAGCAAGAAGCAATGAAGCAACTTTTAGAAATATCTATGCTAATTTAAAGCCTTGGTTAATTACAGGAGTTTGGCACTCTCTTGTCATAACAATATGCATCACCGTATATTATATTGGCTATATTCATTTACATACAAATGATTTGATCAGATTGTCAAGGTCACCACTGTTTCGAAAGCTTCTGCAAAAGTAACAACCCATTTACTAATCACAGGTTTGTTCTCCAGTTACTGGATAAAACTTCATTTTAACCAAATATGTTTGAGTGTCTTCCTTTTGATTGGGTATTTTCGTGGCATTAAGTTTACTCGCACAGTGCATGATTAACCTTGGTGTTTTCTGATTGGACTAGTATTTCTAATATAGGCAGTGCAATTTTTCAGCAAGACAAATGCAGTTGGGCTCGGTCCAGGAAAGCGTATTCCACCATTGTGGTCCTTATCATCAATAAATTACTGGCACCTCAGTGCCATTGTGGACGTTTCCTCCTGGCCTTCACACGGTGACGATCTGGATTATCAAGCTTTGTCCATTTTTCACAAAAGGATTCATTTCTCATCTTAGTCCTGTGTGCAGTTGCCTGGAGAAAGTTTAGCCATCTTTGTCCTCTTGCAAAGCGTGGCCCTTCCTTGCATTCTTGCCCATTCACTATCACCATTCATGCTGATCCTGTTCCTTTCCTAAGAGCTGATTGATGGGCAGTTGGCTTTTATGCCAAAAAAAAAGTATAAGTTCTCACTTCCATTCAATAACTCCTTTCAACATCCCGTCATTATTATGATACATTTATGAAAAGTAATTATTTCCTTATAATTTATTTTCAAATGAGTTCCCGTCAAACGAGTTTGCTTAACCCTAAGATGCACAAGTGGGTAAAAAATGACCCGGTGAGGGCGTTTTCTTGCAATATCTTTGTAATGAAAAGTTGATATCTTTTCATATTCCAGATATTCCTCAAATATCATGTTTTTGATGTCATTCCATAAAAATTTTTAAGTTACCTCTTATACCTTTAAAGAAATTATAATATTTGTATTGCTACCCCAAGCTTCCATAAGTGGGTCAAAAATGACCCATTTGCATTTCCCATACAATTTTATTGAAACCTGTGATTCTTATCAATTGTTACTGTCAGGGATATATTTACTGTGGACCACACACCCTATGTAAGAAGTGTCACCAATCAGGAAGATTATTTTACACTGCAAGACCTGATACATGTAAGTATTATCTACATTTTTTATCTCAGAAAAAAATGTATATGTTTCAACATACTTACGCATTCATGAATATTATTGTGAAAGATTATTATTGTTATTTATTATCATATTTGTTATGCATTATCAAATTAGCCTACTTTATAGTTAGCTAGCATTCTAGCTGACTAAGCTAGCTAACATTACTGTACATATGTATTGTGTGAGCGTGTGTGGGGGGATTTGAGGAGAGTGTGTATGTGAGAGAGAATGTGCATGTGTGCATTTATTTACATAGCTACATATTGATTGTTATTCAAAACATTTTCCTCTTTTTATGTTTCCTGATCTAGTGTAATGACTGCTAGGTTTACAGGAGAAATGGTCATTCAGATGCTGGAGAGGCAATGATGGGGTTGGACTCAGAATCTGAAATCTCTGACATCTCAGATAATGAGGATCCAAATCCAGACCATTGTCCAGCTGGAGGTGTCGGTCATCCACCTTGAAATCCAACTCTCCTTACTGAAACAGATCAATCAGACACAGAGGATTCCTCTGAAAGGAAAGTAAAGTCCAAGTTATGTCCAACAGAATGAGTCGTAAGGGCTCTTACTGGAGCTAGTTACCTCCCACCCAGAGCATAACACCTAACCACAATATTCTGAGATGTCATTCAGGGCCTGCACCAGGGCTTGCCACCACCATCTCACCCAAGGATGCATGGGAGCTCTTTATCACTGATAATATTATACAAGAGGTGATGAAGTGCACAAACTTTTAGGGATGAAGGGTAGCAACAGCTAGAGGAAAAAAATGTCAACAAAGATGAATTAATGGCCTTCATTGGATTGACCCTTCGTGCAGGAAGTGAGAAGAACTGGGATGTACCAATCCGTGAGCTGTTCGGAAGCCCCATGTACAAGGCCACTATGACTGTTGGAAGATTTGAAGATATCCGCCGTGTCTTGCGTTTTGATGACAAGAGGACCAGCGATTCATCCCCAGTGATTGTGTCACTGTGGATGAACAGCATGTGCCATTCAGGAGCAGGAGCAAGTTTTTGCAGTACATGCCAAGCAAGCCCTCCAAGTACGGCCTAAAGATCTTCTGGGTTTGTGATGCATGCATCCCATATGCAATAGATGGGATGGTTTACACAGGGAGACAACCAGGGGAAGAAGTTCAGAAGAATCTGGGGAAGAACATTGTCCGGCAGTTGTGTAGTAAATTCAGAAACACAGGTCGCAACATCACCACAGATAACTTTTTCATCAGTGTGCCTCTTGCACAGCATCTCCCGGAAATGGATCTCGCTATTGTACAGACTCTAAGACAGAACAAGCCTGTATCTGTAATAAAATCTGTAATAAAGTGAAACATTTCAAACATAAAATCATTCTTGTGTGGTCCAAAATGTAATACAGACTATGTTGCAATTTATTATTCGTAACCAAAATGAAAAAATAGCATAAAACTCATTGATTGAATTGACAAAAAGCTATGTTGCTTTAGTTTGATTTCCCTGGGTTTTATTTTCTAATGCAGTGGCGGCGTCAGATTTTATTCCTTATCAGTCTCATTACATTATTTAGTCCACATCAACATATTTAACCAGTTATTACCAGATCACATTTTCTTCTGCAGGTTGCACATTGTTTTAGTTGTATTACTGGAGCCATTTTTGGTCCTTCTTCGATACAGTGGATTTTTCTGGAACAAGATCAGAGCAGAGCGATATCTTGATAAAAGTGTCTAAGGAGCAATGACAGGGCCTATTGTTGCTTATGGAAGCTCGGGGAATGTTCTTCTACAGCTGATGACAGGTATGAAGATGAGTTCGAATGAGTTGATTTGTTTATCAATGTAATTTTGCCAAGATGTCTGGAATTCGTAAGCACTGTAAGATCTATCTGCTAACTTTGTATCTATACAAAAACGTATATCTGTAAGAGTAATCTAGCTGGCTCAGTCTGCTTTGGGATAATTTCCAGCCATGAGAAGTGAGGCTCATATTTTCTTAGTGGTGGTCAGGGAAAAAGCACTGATTTTTTAACCTGATGTGTTGTATGACATGAGAATACCAGTCGAGTGAGGATTAAATATCTGTGTCAGTGGCTGTAGGATAAGCTGCATGGACATCTCATTTCACTGTTTTTAATCCAGGCTAGGAAGTGTCTTATCCTGAGGCTTGTTGGTCTACTTAAACACCTCTCTGCTGTATATCTGACAAGGGAAAGTTTTGACATGGCTGTCACACGATTTTAAATAATTTGTTTTTGGATTTAATTCTTTAGTGGGCCCATATTATGACAAAAGATATTGTGATGACATCAAATGTGAAGCCAGAAGTAGAGGAGAAGGTTCATAAGGCAGTGTTTCTTTAAGTCCAGCACATATCACTTCCATAGCCCTGTGGAGAAGGTTACTGATTAATGGGCCGAGGCTGTTGGCTTTGATTGAACCAAGTGAAGCATAATGAAGAGGCAGTTGGACCAAAGGAAGAGGGGGAGGAAGAGCGAAATCTGTACCTGCCAAAAAACACTAGCCGCACTCATGTTTAAGAGCGAAATTTGTCAGAGCTGTGGGAAATAGCCAGAAAATGTGGGCTTTTGTTTACATCAACAAACAGTTTTGTTCTGCATACACAATGAGCGAACGTGCAGGCAGGCACCCCAGTGCAGCCAGAGACATTTAATGAAAATACGAGGGTCTGATTATTACCTGTCTACTCATGCGTTAAAGTAATTGTGTGAATGATGCACCAAGCTTTCCCCCAGACAATATATATAAAGATATATATTCCAAGTTAGGTCAGATTCAATACAAATGAAATATTTTAACGTTGTAAACTATGTATTTTACATATTTAAAATCTTACATATTCAAAAACATACAATACATGATGACAAAATGTAGAAATGGAATATGTTATTAAATGTTTAAAATGCTGTAAATACCTGAATATGCTGAATAGTGTATGTCCATTCAAAGACGTGTAGGTATACGCCGAATAGTGTATGTCCAATCAAAGACGTGTAGGTATACGCTGAATAGTGTATGTCCAATCAAAGACGTGTAGGTATATGCTGAATAGTGTATGTCCAATCAAAGACATGTAGGTATATGCTGAATAGAGTATGTCCATTAATAGACGTGTAGGTATACGCTGAATAGTGTATGTCCAATCAAAGATGTCTAGGTGTATGCTGAATAGTGTACGTCCAATCAAAGACGTGTAGGTATATGCTGAATAGTGTACGTCCAATCAAAGACGTGCAGGTATATGCTGAATAGTGTATGTCCATTCAAAGACGTGTAGGTATATGCCGAATAGTGTATGTCCAATCAAAGACGTGTAGGTGTAGGCTGAATAGTGTACGTCCAATCAAAGACGTGTAGGTATACACTGAATAGTGTATGTCCATTCAATGACGTGTACCTGAGGGCCTCAGATTAGACAAAGAACGGTACTAGCACACTGTTTGATGCCCCACGACTGTTTTTAATTATAAAGAGATGGTATGGGAATATTTTACTGCATAATCACACTTCTTCATTAAAAAAAGGTTGACCGACTTTCATTTTCAGAAAAAAAATGCATGGGTATCTTGATGTGAATACCTGTGGCTTCTGTGTATTAGCCTCCCACATGACGTCCTTCACTGCAAAAGCAGCATTTCTGGTGAGTTGTGATGGGCAAAACTAACAGTATCCCCTACCTAGGCTGGGTAGACGATTCAGCACCACAATTCACACTTGTTGAATCCATACCTCAGTGCTGATAAATCTCTCTGTCTTCAGATGCTGGCTCTGGTCTTTTTCTAACCTGATTTGACTCTCCCTAATAGAGTGTAATCTCTTAACAGTGGGGAGATTAACGATGACTCCCAGGGGAATCCAAAGGCCTGAGAGACCATGCAAAGGGCACGGCTGATAGGGAGGCATGATCTACTACCTGCAATTATAGCTGTGGAGGAACGATTTTATAAAGAAATGGGGAATACTTTTTGTGTGCACTCCTCTGGTTCACTGCCAAACCTTGGAGTGGGAACATCTGTACCAGTGCAATGGAGACTCAAGTCAGTTGAGTAGGAGGGAACTTGAAATACTGGATACAGTAAACATTTACCTCAGTCCATTCCTTGAACTGTATGAGTGTTTTAACCCCCAGACAAACCCTGGCAATACAGTACAAATTTTAAGGAAGCTTTCTTGGGCATCATTGAGTGACTTTGTAGCCAAGGGTCATGTGATATGACAGAGCTTTCGTAATCGGAAAATAATGCAGATAAACTTTGACCAACTTTACAGTGGGGGTACAAGCTCTGTTAAAAGTCATGTAAACAGTGAGAAATCAAACTGATGAATAAAAGGAAGGTAGATATGTGCCCTGAAGAACAAAGAACACAGCATGACACGCCGCACGTCTTTTTGCAGATCCTAATGACCTGGAAGGAATTATGTATAATTGTTACTACATTACTATAATTCACAGGATGAGAGTGAAACAATGATATAAGTGAAAGTGAAAGAAGCTTGTTTTCTATTGCCTCTGTTCTCCAGACTCTCCGAATACCATATCAAAAGTTGTTTTGCTAAGTTCTCTTAAACTCCTAATGACTACATTGAGAAACACATGAAACAGTAGTGTTTTATCCTCAACATTTCATGATATGGCTATAGCTCTTTTTTCATGAACTTTGTGTAACTGAAATGTGTATGTGGCCATGGTATGTTTAATAATTATACTGACTAATGGTTTCCCATTATAGCTGAAGTGTTGCAGATGTGGTAAATGGAAGTATGCACATGTCAGTGGGGAGTGGAGCGAGAATGGCCATCATGTGACCAGGGTTTTTGTCTTGATTAGTAACACCTGTCCCGCAAACATAATTGGTGGTTCAGTTTGTCTTTTCCTCATCTGTTAAAACAGTTTCTGTATTTCACCGTTTGCATTTTTGTGGTGTTTAATGTGTTCCTCTCCCATTCCTTCTCATTGTCCCTAAAATCCTATACTCTAATAAAGTGTCATGTGGTGTGGAGATATGTGTTAGCATAGAATGAATGGAGTGACTAGTGGCTGGTTCTCATCTAATTGCTAAGGTTTTTATTATTTTGTATTTATAATTTGGTCAATTCTGTACATTATGGTTTGACCAAATTTTAAACTAGATTCTGTCAGCACAACAATAATATATCCCACCCTACCCCCCATCTAATCCCTAGTCCTCCCACACCCCCAATCTCTATCTCTATCTCTATCCCCCCTACATTTGCCTTGGGTGGCATCTAATTTTTTAATCTGTCATACCATCCGTGCCTTAAACTGCAGTATATCGTATTTAGATGGTATTCAAAAACAATGCTATTCCAGTATTCTCAAAATCAAATAATTTTTGAATTATAACAGGATCAAGTGTCTGAAACTGCCCTTTTCTTTGCTATTATTATACAGGACTGGTGTGACCTGTCTAAAAATTTGAAAATTTCCAATTCCTCACCCTGACAGTGTTTCAGCAAATTTTGAAATAATTTGTAAAATACTTTTTAAGTTATCGTGGGAAAGTGTCTGTGGCAGCAGAAAAGTTGCAAAACCATGTGCATTCCCTTTCCAGGGAATACAGTAACCACCTTGGTCCCTACAGAGCTTCACAAATGTGCACATGTTGAATGGTGACCAGCTTGATTCTTTTTATACTCTGGTCAGTCTTTTCATTATGTTGTATGTTTTTTTTTCTAGGACCCCCCTACAACAGTACATTGTACTTTTAGTTCTTTTGGAACAAGTGTCATAGTCCAGGCCTTGTAGGTCAAAGAATATGGTACTTTTTGCATTCCAGCTGCGATTTTAACCCTATTCCTTGGTATTGTGTTAATTAAATTGAATCATTCTATTAATTGCTTAGGGAGAGCAGCTCAATCAGCATTTCCTGCAGTCTGAAGTAGGAGAATTAAAGGTTTTACAATAATCATTTATTAGGTATTTTGAAAATCTGTGTCCCAACCAATATATAATAATAATTAATTAAAGAAGGATTTTTAAAAATCTTTTGACGGAACAAAAATTGAACAAGCAAATAATTGTTCGAGAATGTAAACTAATACATTGTCATTGCTAAAGGTACAGATAATATCGACAATTGTCTTTAGCATATTTGTCACTGTCTCATGTCTCCATAACCTCAGTTCCTATTTTTTTTGTTTTATTCTTATACAATAAAGATAATTGTATACATTAAATTTATTTGTACACATTGCTGTACAAAAGTCTTAGGCAAAGAAAATAATGTTTAAATTACATTTATGTTGTGTGTTCAAGTATCTCACCTTAGCCAATTGAAAATCTCTCCTAAAGTCACCCCAGCATTGGCATCCAATCATCCAACACATCTATGTTGTTTTTGACTCCACCACTAACACACCTTGTATAGCTAATCAGTATCCTATATACTTAGAAAATTTAATTAACTAATTAATTAAGTGAGCTGGTGGTGGATTTTAACAAATACATGGAATGGTCAAGGTTCCCTAGAGGAAGGGTTTGTAAAATGTAGGGGTGTTCATCTAGCCGTCCAGCAAATAAATTTTTGGAATATGAATGAAATTCTTGTTAGTTACTCGTTACTCTTAATTTGCAAATGTGCTAATGTTAATGTTTTTTTTTCTGAGCAAATATACAGACGCTCCTCTACTTATGAATTTTCAACTTGTAAACTTTCAGACTTATGAACGAAGAGGACTGCAAGTGCAAAGTGTGTTCGTTGGGCTCCTGTTTCCTGTCTGCAACTTCAATTTTTTTTCTGTGTGCCAATTCCTCCTAGTACGACTTCAGGCCACTACTCCCGCCGTGCAGCAGCGTAGCGTGCGTACTCCCAGCACCCTAGTACTTTGTACTTGTGTATACCCTTAAAATGATGCCGAATAACGACTTACAACTAAGTCACGAACGGCCGTTCAGAACGTAACTCGTTCGTAAGCAGATGAACTTCTGTGCTTACTACCCAGATAAATAGGACTAAACATTGTCCTTGACTGCCTAAAACTTTTGCATGGTACTGTATTTCCAATCTGTATGATAATGCGCAAAAATCTGGTAACTATTTAACATATTAAGAAACATATCATTGGAACAGAACATCTTACATTGGTGGAATCTCTTTTCTGAGATTTAATTTTGCATGAAAGTGGATTATATATGATTATATATATGACTGTTATTCTTTGTGTGATTTTTGTGTCATATTAAAATATGAATGAGTGCTATTAGGTCAGTAAATCTATATTTTACATAATTTAAAGCTGTGCTTTGACAATATTACTATATGTTCTTGACTTACTATGGCTTAGCTTACTATAACTGACACATTTTGAGCTGTGTCAAGTGAAATAATGTTATTTTCCTCTGGCAATTTGCTCATGAAGAAAATTAAATAATTATTTATTTTACCATGACCAAGAAAAACAAGTCTGTCAAAAATAGTCTCATTGCTCAAAAGGAATATAGAGCTATTGAAATTAGTTTAAAAGATGGACCAGCCAATCAAATAGAAGCTAAAAAGTCAATTTACCAGCTAAATTTCTGTGTGAAATAGACTGAGAAGGATGGAAAATATAATTGAGATATTGATTGTAAAAAGTATGACATCACTTTCTCACTGTATGAATAAATCTTTAGCCCATAAAATGGCCAGCATAATCAAGAGAAACAGTTACATGATTTGTTTGCCTAATAATTTGTTTTGTAAAGGCCAACAATTCTCTACATTCAAAAGTAACTAAGCTTTAAAGGCTCCCCAGGTTAGCTCTTTGTGAGACCTGGTCCTCCTTGACAAAATAATGACCATCACACCTCAGGACACATAGGAATTAGAGATGTGTTTAACAGGCAAGCACATTTCTCAGCACATTTTGAATTTTACTCTGAAAAGTGGAACATGTGGAAAATGAATCCATAATGGAAAGTTCAGCACAATGAATTCTGCATAATGTCTTTTGGGAAGCACAGTGCTGTTACACCATAACCTGATGGGCATAAATATTGAAAGGTGGAGGTAGTGGCAAAATCCACTTAAATATACTTAATATTTTTTTTACTCCTATTTCTGCAGAATTAAGAACTGCAGGTAGGCTAGCTGTCATGTCAAAGGTGCCTGCAGTGTGTGATGACTGCGATCATTGTGTGATTGTGTGTCTTGGTCATGCATATATTACATTGGGGATACCAAATGTTCCCACAATGGAATAAAAACCTGTTATCTTTTAGGAACCATTTTTTTGGTCCCCACAAGTGGAAACTCAATTTTATAAAATCCGTGCCTGCAATCAAAAAGCTAAAAATGCCAGAAGTTTTTCATTTTCTTTGGTTACTTATGGTTAAGGTTTGGGCTGGAAATGCACAGTCCCCACAAAGAAAAATGTGTGTGTGTGTGTGTGTGTGTGTGTGTGTATGTGTGTGTGTGTACACACCCTGTGATGGATTATCATGCCATGCTGGGCATCTCCAAGTCTTGTACTATGTACTGCCTGGGATAGGCTCCAGATCCTCATGGAGCAAAAGCTTTCTAGTCGTTCCTCAATGACGTAGAATGATACTAAGAATATATCAATCAAAACTCTTTTATAGATTAAATAATTAATGCTTTGGAAATGTTTAGTATTTATCATTTATTCTTTATCATTTATTATATCATTTATCATATTTAAATCATTGTTGTAAAAAAATGTTTAAAATCGTTCCTTATATGGCTACAATATAAGTGAGTACATTTTAATATAAACATAATACTAGAAGTTAATGGAGAAGCATGTGTAGACATGCAATTGCTCTTCCTCTAGAAAGAAGCCATTACACACGATTTGAAATGATAACTTCAAAAGACCAAATATCTTCTTTTGTAATTTTGGTGCTCAGATCATTGAATTGAAATTTTTAATACTGCAAATATAATTTTTTCCCACAATCCAAATGCTTTGGGGACATCCTGTGGCAAACAAGAGTCATAAATCATAAATATGGATTTGTCTGTACTAAATATTTTTTCTACGAAGACTTAAATTAATGACTAGCTTCATGCTATAAGATGAAGCCTAAACTTCAGCTTCACAAGCAAAGAATTGTTTTTCAAGCTGTCTTTGTTTCTTTTAAGTGCATTAAATTCCTCAGTGTGTCTGCCGTGTGTTTACTGTTACCAACAAGAGATCTCGTTGCTCAAAATCGTTTACTCTTTACAATGGTATACTCATTCATTCTTTACAATGGTATACTCATTCACTCTTTACAATGGTATACTCATTAATTCTTTACAATGGTATACTCATTTCTAACTTCTGTCTTAAAATTCCTGTAGCCATGTAACCCTGCCCTTCTACCTGACTTAATCCAGAAGTGGTCTTTCCTCCCCAGGTTGTCCTCTTCAGACAATCGGTCCAGCCTGTTCTGGTGCTATTGATCAGACTTCATTGCAAAACCATTCTGTCCATGTTTTTGCAGATGAGTGTATTTTTTCCTGTATTTTCCACTGCATTTGGAGGTCATGTTCATGATGCATCCACCGTATCTGGTACCATTTTTCATGGAAAGCACCTTCATCCATGGAAATAATTCTGTTGTGGGATAAATGTAATCTAAAGTCTATCCCTGGAAGCAAAGGCTGTAAACCAGAATCCTGCTCCATTTGGCAAAGGATCAGACATATATTCACTCATTAATCTATTGAGATTATCATTCTTTAAAGCACATCTTTTGATTAAAGAAATAAATTAGTCGGGCAAAGCTATTCCTGATTTTGAAGTCAGAACCCCAGAGCTGTGAGGCAACAACACTTAAGCCCTGAGTTGCTCACGGTGTTTTCTTTCCTCAAATCCCCACATGAACATGGGGAGAATGTGTAAACTCCACACACATGGAGCCATGGCAGAGACTCAAGCCCAGGTCCCAGAGGGGTGATGCAACAGTGCAAACCACTGCACCACCCCATCAAAACTATATATGAAACCAATGTGTGTGTTTAAACAGATCATATTGAATATATTTTTTTAAAGTGCAAGAAAGTGGAAAAAAATGCAAAACAAATTTCCAGTAATACTGGACTGTAATGTGAAATAATAATATATACATCTGTCAGTGGTTTCCATAGCAATCTGTTATACATGTCTGCCATTGATAAGCGAGCTTGACATATACACCAAAAAGTCTGGATATGAACAAATTTCAGGGGGTGGGGAAGCAGGAATTTGACTAGTGTCAATTTGCATGAAGCTCTGCATGGAGCATTGGTCTCCTAATGGTTAAGGAAGCATGCTTGTGATCAAACAGGTTGTTGGTTCAAGTCCCTAACCAGCAAGGTACCACTGAAGTACCCTGAGCAAGGTACTGCACCCTGGGTGCTGAAGTAGCTATGTCTTTATGCATTAAGTGTTAAATGCAGAGGGCATGTTTCATTCTTGTGTGCTTTAGTGTGTCAACAGTTAATCGCTTTCTTGGCGGAATTTTGCTGGATGCAAGCTACCATTTTCTGTCCCCTACTGGGGTCAGAAAAAAATACTGTTTCTAACCAGAGAGCTCTTTAAGAGAGGAGTGAACCCTTCATCCAGGCGTAGTATAAAAGTAACCAGGCACGTCCTTAGGGATGCTGTCAAAGGGTGCTGGAGTAAACTGGAGGTAAACTAGAGCTTATCAATGGCGAGGTCAGCAGTTTCCCAAAGCATCATAAGAGTAAACTGAGCAAATGTACACCCCATTCCGACATCACAAAGGTGGAATATCTGACCTTCCACTTCAAAACCTTTCACCTCATGAAGGAAAAAAAAACATTAAGATCATTTGACAGATTCCTGTATGGGAGAAACTATGGAAGAAAAAGTATTTTTCCTGGAGCTTGTAACCAGGAAATGTAGGGTTCTTATTCATTTGACATGAGGTGGTGACAGAAGTACATATGCTTTAAACACTGCACGCATGTTTGCATTACATTACAAAATAGGAAGTTAGCAGATCTGGAGGGAAAAAAAACAGCTGTGCTAAATTAATAATAATGACATCACCTCAGTCCATCATTAAATTTTTAACATTTTGAACTGAACACGGAAGGAATTAAAAGAAGAAATAAATCCAGTACTTTTAGATGAGGTCTGTATGGAGTGTTAATTTTTTGGTGCTGTTTTATTGGCTGAAGGAAAAGGAAAATTAAGTTATTCAAAGCTGCATTTGTGGGTGAAATCATTTGTTAGTATAAATTGAAAAATATTCAGTTTGCCAGTAACTGGTAAACTGTATTAAAGGGTTTTATTTGTAATAGACATATATGACATTTGGAGTTATTTATAAATACAAGTTGTGACATGAGCACCAAAACCATAATTTATTCCCTCGTGAATAAAAAGTTTTAATACTGGAAAAAATTATTTGAATGCTAAATGTTTCTCATAGACTGCCAAGACCCATCTACCATGTCACCCAGTATGGATGCACTGAGTGAGAGTTGTTGAAATAACTGCCAGTTCAGTACAACCTCCCAGAACTACTTCTAAGAAATATCAACAATGATGTGAGTGAAAGTTCACTTGAGTAAACCGAGTAAGTGCTATTCCTCACCATGCAATGCATCAGTCAGGCAGGTTCCCAAATAAACCTGCAAATACGGTGGAGGGAATATTATACATAAAAGTAAGTTGTTCTTAATTTAAAATTCTATTTTATTTAAAATTGTAAATCTTTCAATATATCCATAGTACTGAAAAATATGCCAATATAATTCACTGAAGAATAACTAGTGATCAGGGAACCTCGGAATCTGCTTGAAAGCCATTATGCTTGGGCTTGTCTTGAGTCAACAGCTGAGTATTTGGATCCTTGCTGGATGTTATTACTTGAGGCCGGCTTTTATCGAATCTAGTTAGAATAGACACAGAAGACAATGGAGATAAAAATCCAATTCAAGGCATCCAGTCAGGCCAGATTGCCTTTCCTTGGTGCCCTAAACCTGACATTTCTTGTCCGTCTATGGTCTGTCTTTTGTGGCCTATTAAATATACCCCCACACCAGAAAGGCTGTGCCTGTCCTGTCAGCACTGGTGCTCACTATGGCCTCTGCTTATTTCAGCTGCTTGGGGAGCTGTAAATGTGCTAACAGAACACAAGTGCTGGTGGCCTCGTACTCACACCTGTTCCCTTATTCTACAATCAATGTCCATTCTCAGTCAAGCTCCCCTAAGGCCGTGTCAGAGTGACTGCTGCTGGAGCCTGAGGACGCCTAGGACAGGGTTGACCTTTATGGCTTGGCAGAAGGAGAGGGACCCCTCCCTTCAATAGCTCCATACTGCACATCAGCATGTTATACTAAACCAGTGTAGTTAAAGAACGAGAGAATTTGACCATTTCCCCTGTGTGTGTGTGTGTGTGTGTGTGTGTGTGTGTGTGTGTGTGTGTGTGGGGAGGGGGGGGGGGACAGACTGAGGCCAGATTAGGGGAGCCAGATTTGACCTTAATGTCCTCCAAGGTACCCCAGATTTCCAGCATTAAGAAGCAGCATAGGTTGAATTGGTGAGAAGGATTATTACAAGCATCACTGTTCTTTTTGTCTTTTTGTATGAAACTTCTCCTAAGCATAGTGCTGTACTGCCATTGTGTTGACAGCCATTTGTCTTTCATTTTATAAGAACATACCTACCGAAAAAATTTAAGGAAGTTAGTGGGTCTGGCCACGTTGTGAATAGGTGTGAATGAGTGTGTAATGCTACGTGAGCTGCCTCCATTCTGAGATATTCCCTGACTTGCAGCCCTAGTTCCTAGAATAGACTCCCACGGTCCGGCACAGGACAAGTGGAACTGAATGAATGAATGAGTGGATGAAAGAATGAACATCTGCCATACAAGCCTGGATCCGTGACAGACAGAAAATGGTCCCACCACCTGCCCAGGAGTACTGAAGCATCACCAATCATATTCACAGAATGGAGGCTTATGTTTCAGTTCCCAGGAAGGAGTCAGTTATAGTCCCTTTAATAACAATGACATGCAATAAAATACAGAGCTGTGTAGGTGTGTATAATTGTGGGTAGTTTTTTTGCTAAATGTATCAGCTAAGTTCTCCAACATCACTTAAAATAATCTGTTTTCTTTTAAAAGGAATGACTGAAATCGTACAGTCAGTCAGACACTGTACATATCTTGGCTTAAGGAAGAACAGTCTGTAAACGTAACAGATTGATTTGGCATATTAGCATAATTATATTTAAACAAAGGCATTACTCTCAGTTACCAGCCATAGCTGCATAAGTAATGGTGAGCAATGGGAATCAGTTGAGACATTTCTTATTGTGTATTAGAGAGAAATTTGCTCACAAGACTCGCATACTTCTTAAATTGCTTGCAGCCAATATAAATTTAAATAGTATTTGTTAGCAGCTCATTGGCCTTGAGATACACAAAGGAGTTTCCCTTTTCTCTCCTCCATCACCCTCCAGCTTTCACTGACTACTAATATTGTGTAAGGTTAATTGCTTTTGACTCAGTCTGTAATGCCCATTTCAAATTGACTTTGTAGGATACGTTTTACATCTCCAGACATGACGAGTTCGAATCATTTAGATTGTATAGTAATATTTTATAAGCTGGTTGCTACAGAATGGGATGCTAAAATAACCATAACCAGCTATCCTGACAATAAGAACAGAAAGTGTAAAAAAGCACTTTTTTTAAAACTTTGCTATAAATGATAAATTTTCTGTCATTCTTGCTCCAAGTATTTCAGTTCCTAATTCTACTTCTCTCACCAGAAGTTTAACTTTGATATTTCGCTTGGTGCTCAGTGGTGCTCCTAGCTTGCTAAGCCAATTAGTGTCAATAAGAATAACTCCATTCAATGAGCAATTTTTGACATGCATTTCTCTTGCTTCACACAGGTATTTATTTTTGCACTCATCTGTTCATTTTATAACTGAAGAATACCCTTTATGAAATCATTTCTGTACATGTTACATCACATTTTGCGAGGTAATTATGGCTGTACATGTCAGACTTTGAGGCTCTTCTGCAGGAAAAATCCACAGGCTCAAATCTCTATTTTTATTTGTTGAGAGAAGGACTTAATCCCAATTTTGGCTATGGTCAAGTAACTTTAGTATGCTAAATGCTAATATATAATTAACCATTACTTATAATATAATGTAAATTTCATTTTTTGCCCAACTGCATCTATTATTTGATCATAGACAAATTTTCATAATAAATATTTGAAGACAAAACAAAAAAGAGTCATTTTTATTTTGTAGTAGTTCCACTTTTCCCATAACAATAAACAAAAATGTCATCACTATGCCAATTTGTTAGCTTTTTTTCCTTTTATCTCTGTTCTGTTCATTGTCATTCAAGCAGACTTAGACATGTATGTGTACTCACAACGCACGGTCATGTTGGGAGGTCGTGTTGAGCTCAGCTCCACTTCCACCTGGTCCCGGCCGCCTAGGAAGGCGGTTTTGCCCAGGGAATGTGTTGGAGCTGTCATCAGGATGAATAATGAGCTCTGGGCCAGAGAGGCAGCCAGTGTTTAGCAGTGTAATAAGGACAATAATAACTTCCAAATCAAGCCAAGACTTCATGGCAGAGGTGTAACCAGACCTGGACTTTGTATAACAACAGTGGGGGTAAGTGGGCCCTTGGGAGTGCAGGGGCAATCTCCAATGAAGGCTACAACAGTCGTTGGCCTTGTGTATGAGGCTGAAGCGTCACACTCCCGCGTAAGTCAGATGCCATTAGAATCTTTGCATGCTTTTAAGAAGAGACATTTCGCGTAAGCACCACATGATCAATGATGAAACAAAACCTGAGCGCACATTGTTATGGTAATAATCCTTACATCCGAAGTGTCTTCTCATGTGAAATTGAAATAAAAATGAATATATGTGCAAGTTAGTTTCCTTCTGACATCCATCCTATTATTCAGGGTATTCTCAAATACTCTCAAGATGGGAACCAGCACAACACGCATGACCTTCAGACCTAAATGCAAAGTGCAAATCTTTCTCAGGAATCAAACCTTTTTATCGCGGTGATTGACATGTTAATGCTTATTGTTTATAACTATGAACTCCAAGGAGATGATAGCTTTATGATGCCATTTGTCTCCCTGGTATTTGTTCTGCATGCCGTAATATTTGAGCCCTCGGTACCGCAAACTTGCAGTTGATCATCTCTGTAGATCATTTGCAGCTGGCAGCTTTGGGGTCATTTTTGAGACGGGGATGAAGCAGCAGAATAAAGCCACGCCCACCTTTGTGCCCCCCCCAGTTAATGCGGTGCCCTTGTGCCACTGGTGCAGCTGCCCTGGTGTAAATCACACGGAGAAACCTGATCAGGCAGGCCTCTCCATGACTCCTACCCGAGCACACAGCTGCCCACATCTCCTCTCCACGCAGCACCATGACCTGAGCCAAATTCATAATAATAATGAGAACAATACCTATTACCAAACACCATATTTCTCTCCCTAATATGCTGATAGTTAAAATGACATGATTTGTATTAAGCTTTGTTTGTATGTTTTCTCTATGATTTTCCATTTTTTTCTTTTTTTTTTAAATTAAATTTCAAAACAGCTTTACTTTGTATCTCACTTATAAATAATATTGACTGAGAGGTTACAGAACCTTGAAGGAGCCTAACTAACCTATAAATAAACTTCCAGCATGAAGGATACATTTTTTACGATTATTATCAGCTACTTGAATCATGACTAATCTGTTTTCTAACCTCTTTTTACCCAGAATTAACCTCTATTTACGCCGTTTTACGATTCTAAGGAGTCCACGTCCAATCAGATTGTTGTCCCATACAAATTCCCAACATGTCGTTATTACCCGTCAAGTCTAACCTTTCCATGGCAATTCATATTTCTCTTGTCAGCTTCTGCAAGCGGAGACCTTCTTCAAATCAGCCGACAGCATCTAAAATTACACCTTCCTTCATGGTAATTTATGTGTCAACTGTCACTATCTGTAGCAGCTCCGTGTCCTGTGACAGGCTTTAATTATCATAATTTTGATTCCATTCTTCTGCTTAGGTCTTTAAAGAATGACGGAATTGTAACAGTTTATCCAGTGTAGGATGATGTATGCAGTGCATATACGAATAGATATATGAGAAAATATGTTTGCAGCTATGACAAATGCGTAGATTTGACATTTATTTGATTTTACTAGTTTTTTTTGGGCATATGCATGTTATAGGTGTCTAATGTCTGCTTCAAAGACATCTCATTTATCCTAATATTACTATCTGATATTACAATAGAGACTTGCGTAAGGGTATTGGCCTGTTTCCAATGATATTCTTCTTTAGTTTCCCTTATTAAACACAGAACAGCAGAAGGATTAAATTTCTTATGTACCCCAGTCAAGATTCGTTGCCAACCACAACAGAGTTCTAGTCATACCGGGAAACGGCGCCAGGTTTAAGCCTTCACAGAGTCCCAGTCATTTCAATACAATGAAATGGACTCCAGTTCATTCTTTAACTGGAAGGTGAGAGCTTTCTCAGAGATTCCCAAGGAGTTATGGATGAATCACTAGTATCTGCCAGCTACCCATATTCTGTTTGAAAATACCAAACAGGTTGGGTAACACTTTACTTGAGGGGGCACAATAACTTAGTAACTCAGTTACTACTTGGGACAAATCATGAACAAACATAGTAAGTGCATGAAAGACATGAACCCTTATGACTGATTAATTATGAACAAATATGGGATCAGTGCATAACTAATACATTACAGTAAGTAAGGGTGTACTACTACAATATATTTGCCTCAAAAAATGTTAACAAAGATTGAATTTCATAATTATCCCCCTTCTGTAACTGCAGGGGGTCTGGAGCCTATGGAGAGGGAACAACTCAGGATGGGGGCACCAACTCATCACAGGTCACACTCCATTCACTCATACATGCACAATTTGGCACCAGAGGGAAACCTAAAAGAACACAGGAAGAACATGCAAACTCCACACACAGGGAGCCATGGTGGGGACTTGAAAGCTGCTCCCAGAGGTGTAAGGCAACAAAGCTGACCACCACACTACCATGATGCCACCGTGCTGTCCTTACTGAATGGAAAATCATTTATTTGATGAAATTACCTACTAATACCTAAAAGAATTGAGTTTTCCCAGTGCTTTGGGGTTTAGGTCTATTTTGCTTAGGTCTATTTAATGATGTGATGAAATATTGCATAATCAGATAAGTCTAATCTGCTGTATGGAGAGAATATCATGCTTTCCTACCTTTTATAGTTTTCCTTTGAAAGCTCTGCAGTGCTGTGTATTTCAACATTTCCAGTGATGACTTATTTGGTACAATTTTTTTCTTGGAATCTGAGATGCATTAAATCTTCATGCCTTCTTTCTGTATTTTTTAACAAGATTTGTTGTATCCAGTAAATTTAGTAGTCTCTTGGGTCAGTTTCTGGTCTTCGTTCTGTGCAGCATTTTCATTTTGGCTCCCTCTGTTAATAATGACGATTTCTGCAGGGAATCGGCAGAGATTTTTAAAATGCTTCAGTGTTATCGTCTGCTCAAAGTCCAAATCAAGTCACCCATCTCTGACGATAAACCAGGCAGGAGTCCGCTCTTCCTCATCTTTCAGAGAATTCCCTACGCACATATTTCTTTCCCTCTGGGGTGGGCCAACACCTCAAGACAACATAATTGCGCAAGAATGAAAAGTATGTACCTTAAAATGTCTCTTATGGCGATTCTTTTCAACATATATAATGCCCCCAATTATATTTTCCACATTTAGCTCATTATAATGACGGGGAATTTGTGGCCCTTTTTTGCTTTTGATTACATTGACACTGAATTACCTGCTGGTGCTTCTGATGGTCCTTGTCTATGTAGTTATATGCTGTAACTGCTGCTGTATTGCCGTTAAATGACATTTCACAGCTTTGTAAGGGGACAATAAAGATTCACATCTTATCTTCGGCCTCAGCAAGCAGTGAATTTAATCACTGTTGATTTTACATTATTGCTGAGTAATTCAAGAAGGCAAAGTCAATCTTGGCCAGTAACAGAAAAGGCTGCAGGTTGAAACAGCGCTACGTATCAGGAATCAGCAAAGAAGCTGCCAGACCAATAGCTGAGTAGGGCAGAGATGGAGGGCCGACTTAATTTAATGGAGGTAAAGTGAAAAACTTGAAACTCCTCAGTCACCCAGAAGAAAAGGTGACTGCTATTATAGACGACCGTTTATTTTTATCCCAAGAGGTGCAATCTGGGAAACGGCAGGGTTCCAAAATGCCAGACAGAGGAAAATCCAAACCCGCAAACAGACTTAAAGTGATACTAATGCTTTGTTGGCAAGACTAATGCATAATATAATCAGATAAATTACTTATTCCCTATTTAAAACCACCCTCTAAAGCACAAATGAAAAATATTTTTAGGAAATGGTAGAGGTTAATACTGGTATAGGTTAACACATACTACTACTGTGTTTGCTCCTCAGGGGTGTATGTCTTGGAGAAGGACATAATGCAGGACAACACCAATTACTATCCATTGACGATCACATACTGTATTTCATATAAATTTTTATTATCAGACATATTGTTATTTAACGCACATTATTGGCTTATGTGGCCTACAGTTACCAGCTGTGTTTGCCAAGACTGAGGAAGTTTCATATTAACATCCACAGGCTTTTGCCACATTAATTGCTTTTAGGCGAAGCAGAGAAATTGGTCACTCTCTGCCAGGTATTATTTGTGTAATACATCACAATGCACTGTTGCCCTCCTAACTCTCACTCGAAGGAAGTTCTCTTGTCCATTCATGCAGCTGGATGTGTTTAACTGAAGCAGCTGAGGTCAAGTGGTTTCCTAAGGGATATAACAGCCAGCCCCCTTATGGGATTTAAGCTGGTAGCCTTTTGGTCACAAAACTTGTTTCTCAACAACTGCACTCGTTTGTGGTGGGTAAGAGCGTTCCTGGCACTTGTGACACATCGGCTTAACGAAGAACACTGCCAACATTTAACTCTCTGTCTTTGCTTTTTCCCATGTGTGGTCCTTTCAAATTGCCTTCCTTTTTTGTTTTGGATTTGGAAGCTTCCCAAAAATCACTGAAAACACATCAATGGCTTGGAATTCATGAGGGTATTATGGAAGTGGAAGAACAGTTGCAATAACTGAATCATATTTTGCATTATTTGCTTATGCACAGTGGTTGCTCAGTGGGTTGCACTGCGATCTCATATCGCCATGGCTGTGGGTTTGAATCCTTTCCTGCATCTGTGCAACCTGCCAGGTTCTCCCAAATATGTATGAGGTTTTTCTTCATTTTTTCTTCCTACTGAAAAAGTGGGATCTCTAAACTTGCCAGACTCTGTGACTGAGCTTTTTACAATGGACTGGCATCCCTTCCATGGTTTCACCTTGTGCCTTGGACTTCGTGAGCTTCAGACAAACATTCACACGGGGAACAGTTATGAAAATGGATGTATGTTTCAGTTAAGAAAACATGGAGATTATTTTTCTGAACAGACAAGGAAAGATGAATATCTGTATAGCAGTTTAGGTTACACTTTAGTCTTATGGTTCCATTTTATACATCTGCTTTCACATAATTCACATTATCGCATTGTCTATACTATGTTTTTTTTTCAGTTCTGGACATACTCATTTGGCTCAGGTTCAAATGTTGAATGAAATTCTAACTGCTGACTATGAAACAGATATTCTCATTCTCTTCTTCACATTCTTTGAAATCCCATATTCTTTGAGGTTGTAAAAAAGGCAAGCCTGGAAGTAATATATTCAGCATGACTGAATTAAGCTTTTTTTTTTTTTTTAGCAAATATGTGTGTTTTGTAGAGTGCAGAGTATCCTTATATGCAGGCATAGAGGGTGGGTATCTACAAAATTCATGGTCTTGTAAAGGATCCACCCCACACCACAAAAAAGCATGGCATCTATGCTACTGTTTTCATATGCATGGGTGCGATGGAGAGGCAGTGAATGCTGAATGCCATTTAATCATTGGAAGCGATTACTCATAGACAGGATTGCATTCCCAGGATATTGAACTTCAGGGCTGATTTGCCATGTGCGAGTTCAAAAGGAAAGCGTACAAAGTGCTGTCACATTGTACACAGCAATTTGGGAATGCCAGAGGACAGGCCAGACACAAATGTATACTATATATTTATAAATAATGACTGCCGGGGGGGGAGTCAGGTGACAGGGGCTTTTATTCCGTTCACCTGTGCTTCATTTTGGATCACAGAAAGGTGCCTATTTTTTGCCTCTCAACCCTGAATAAGTACCAGACCATGAAGCACACAGCCTGATATGGCCCCTTCCCCAGATCTCCTGCCGGTTTTGCTCCCCTTATGCTGATGCTGAAACACCTGTCTTGCTCTCAGTCCTCCTGACCATTGTGTTCATCCTATCCCTGCTCCATTCCAGTATCCCGATAAACTTCCAGCTCCTTATTACTATCTACGTGTTGCATGGTTCTGTCTACCATCCCAAATATGACAATGGCATAATTCTTATATAGGACAGGAAGTGTAACCTGAAAGGGGGCTGTGGAAATGACAGCACTGCATTCCCCGCACAGCCCCGTCACCCGCCCTGCCCATCTAATCCTGACTCCTTCCACAACCCCTAACCTCTACAATTTCTAGAAGTACTGCAAGGATCAACAGGAAATGTGAAAGCCAATAAATATATTTTTGAAAATCCTCATTAAATCCTATGAAACTACAGCCATTTATTTATTGTACATTTCATTGCCATTACATGCCAATTCAGAGAATCTTTCCTCCCCCAATGAGGTGGTTACCTGTTTGGCTTTGTGTGTGTCTTAAAATGTCATTTATATCTTTTATATATAAATATTTATATTCTATTTATTTCTCCTTTACACTATAGCCAACATTTTTGGTAACAATACAGTAAGAACTGTAAGAGATACAGTAACAGCATACACACAATATATATGTGACCTCGTGCCTACAATTGAATCACAGCTGTAATATATAGAAGTACAACTGCACTCCTCATATGTTATTGCTTAAATATATGCATAGAGCTTTCAGCCCATATCTTTAAAATAATGCATAAAATCTCTCCCTTTCTAAATTTATTCACTTTTCCTTATTTAAATGTACAAAACTATGCTCTGTGTCCATTTAGTATCCATTTAAATATTTATGAATCAGATAGTTTTTTTTTTTACACATGAATGTACTTTTTATTATAATGAGTAGGCTACATAGCTTCACATTACTGTTCTGCAATGCAAACACACCAACAGACTATTGTCATAGTAGAAAAGGACATCTGCAGTTTTATTTGCCGTCAGAGATTGGGGTATTTAGTGATACGAAGCAGCTGATTCTGTCATTATCATATAACGCTGATTAACTGTAAATTATATTTCATGTTATATGTCTGGGACTTCCTTTTCACCAGGGATATTCTGTGGTCTTTGAGAAAAAAAATTCACGTAGGAACACCAGGAATGGTGACTTGATATACTATATAATACCCGTTCTTCAGAATTGGGCCAAATCATGTCCTACAAAAAAAAAAAAAAAAACTTAAAATCTGACTAAGATTATTTATTTTGGTGAAATTTTATATTTTAAATATTTCTATGCATGAAACCAATATAATTTACATCATTATTGGTCTGCTTTTACTCCTAAGTTTGCTCCGTGCCAGAGAACAATTAAAACAATTTCAAAATATGTTAAAGCCTTCAACATCTAAAACTATCAATAAATGCTTATAACGCTGGTGTAAAATGTTACTATTATAATCATATTTGGTTTATAATGTATATTTTTATGAAAATGGTGTCTTATTAATGTTGTGTCACAGTTTTTTGTGTAGTCTGTCAGATTTCTATAAAAACAAGCTTTAATCGGGGATTAAAAGGATCAGATGTATCCTAAAGACTAGCTACCCACCTCACTTCCTGGTTTGAAAAATTTAATTTCAAATAAATTCATGAAATAATACTGAATCAGGTATGTCTCAGCCATAACAGGTCAACTTTGTAGACCTTATAAATAAATCAAAACTAAATTAAAAAATCTGGTTTAAAAATGCATGTTTTGATTAACATTAAAAGAACTCTTACCTACTTTTAAAAAAGAAATGACTACTCATTATGACTATACTGTGAAATAAAGAAAAATAACAATTCAACCCTGTCAGATATTTTAAAGGTTTTGATATAGTTCTGTTAAAGTCTGAAACAATCAAAAGTAGTAGATTCATGTTTGAAATGGCAATCTGTGTGCTTCCAAGTTTTTAAAATGTTTATGTATTATTTTGTGTTTTATATGTCAACTTTGTCAGTTGGCTGTCAGCTCCGTCAGATGAATTTTCTGTTATATTCCTTAAAAGTATGCTCAGAATGATTTGAAAAATAGTTTGTCACTAAAAAAACTCTACTGTACACCCACTGTATGATATTTGTGTTTTATATTATAATATACATTTTTGTGTGACTGGCAGAGTTGACAAGATACAAGCTCTCAGATGCCAAAAATGCAGTTTGAGATAAAATAAAATCACTCCGAGGCTGACCCATTACAAAGTTTTAATAGCTAAGACTTTGATCTTTAAAAATTCCCCCAAAATAAGATTTTGTTCCTATTCTCAAGAACGAGTGATAGATATTGTATCAGCTTCCTGTGGTGTGTTGTGATGAATAAACAGTCAAACGCGAACAGAGGGTAAAGATTCATACTGCATACCCTGTCCGTAACAAAGACTGTTTTTCCTCTTTCGTATAGTAATTTCTAATTAGCAAAGCTAAAAATGTAGCTAGTGAAGCAAATCTAATTGAGTCAAATTTAATTCCTTGCTCTGGTGACCTTCTAGTTTACTAGGCTAGGTTTTAAATGATTTTTTTTCTCTTTGAATTCCACTGTGTTTATAACACATTCGAAGGCATAAATTGAGGGGGCTTCCCATAAGCTATGAGATAAAGCTACAATCAGAATTGTTCAAGGTATTGCAGTTTTCCTTTAAAAGGATGTGAATTCATTGAAGTTAAATGGTTATCCTCCCTAAATGGGCACACAGTATCTAAGGAGGGGGACCATCTATGTGGATCATTGACAGATCTGTGTAGCGCTGAGGTGACATCACATTTTCATGTGTTTTACTGAGGAAGTTGTGTTCATTCAGGAAGCGAGCTGAGAATATATGAGAGACGAGTCATGACAGGGCTCGCGCCGGGGGTCTGATGGAGATGCAACTGGACTGCCTTCATTTATTTTGCCTGCCAGGCCCAGCAGGGCAGAAAATTAATGACTGTTTGACATGAGCAGGAATCAGAGACAGCAGGCACAGGGCCAAGGCCTGTCACCGTCCAATCAGAAGCCACGCAGCCTCTCATCCTCTCCTCTATACAGCAAAAGTATAATATTGATTAAATTATAAGACATTAACACTGTTTACAGGGAAATTTTTTAAAAATGTAGATTTGAATTTTGGATTTATTTGTTTTCTGAAAGAAAGTTTACATTGAGCATGGCATGATTTGCTGTTACCAGCATGCATCCTAATGAGGGCAATAAAGGCTATGGGGGCAAATATTCTCTGTTCTCAGGCAAGCCAGTGCATGTCTTGATCATGGTGTATTCATGCTGCTATGACAGGTATCTGGTAGTGTAATCTGAGAAACACACACCGAGGCCCCCAAATGAAGGGGCAATTTAAAAAGTAATCTATATCAGCGCCCCCCCCCCCATCCAAATTCTAAATTGCCCCCAGGAAGAATTACCCCCACCCCCCACACATGCAATTATGTAGTCGTGTTGTATAACCTGGGATATTGCTTGCTATTTTCCAGTTTAAAACAGTATTAAAGGAAATCGAATGGCACATTGGAATATTGCATTTCAGTTCACGTTCCATAACTCAGCCCAACCCCACTGAAGTGAAGCACTTCAGCGATCGAGCGCGATTAAGTGTGTTTAGACATGTTTCATTTTTGTGCAAGTACTCACATTGTGAGCGCATGAGTTCTGCCAGCTTGTGTCAGATGGGCTTCATGGTGTGATGCGAGGCAATCCCAGAAGTCGAAGCCACTGGCTTTGGTTGCCTGGTTTTTATATTGAGTCAGGGGCTCGTGTAAGCGCCAGGTCGCAGCGGCTATGCAGTTTGTACTGGCAAAGACACAGAGACATATAAGCAGCTTAAATATGTCCCCCTTCCCATTGTTTAACAAGAATTATGTATTGCAGCATTACCAACTCAGCCTATTTTAAACGATGAAGTTTGTGAGACACGTTTCAACTTTTTATTGAAATTTATCGAGTTTTATTAGATATGTATTTGTAATTGCAGCGGCATGATTGCATTCATGTATTTGCCCAGATGTTACATCGGGCTCAAACACGCCAACGAAAATACTGAGGATGATGTACCGTATCCTGCAATTGTCTGCTAAAACCTCTGTGGGTGAGATTATAGATGGCAGCCTGCAGCCCGTGGTGCTTGTTACCGAGTTACTAGCTGCACCTGAGACGGCCAAGGAGCCAAGCTCGTGCTAATGAGCTTTCCTCTGGCTGCTATGCTTCAGACCCTGGGGTCATGGCTGGGCCTGGAAGCCTTCTCTCAGCAGGGGGAAGCGCTGCTGCAGACTGAAAAGGCCGTCGGGGTCCCCCC